>PVKC010006383.1:0-31254 GCA_004027635.1 Crocidura indochinensis | reverse complement strand
TTTTTTTTTTGGGCCACACCCAGTGACACTTAGGGGTTACTCCTGGCTATGTGCTCAGAAGTCGCTCCTGACTTGGGGGACCATATGGGGCACGGGGGATCGAACCGTGGTCCGTCCTAGGCTAGCGCAGGCAAGGCAGGCACCTTACTTCCAACGCCACAGCCGGGCCCCAAGGATTATTCTTAAAATAGCCTATGTTGGTTTTTAATTTATTTTCATTGCTCATTTATCTTGTGTTTCATAGATATACCAACCTGGTCATTTGTTTATCACTAGGTGAACCATAGTAGATTTTTGAGGTGGAAGGGCCAAACCAGTGGTGCTCAGGGATTCTTTCTGTGGATTGAATCCAGTTTGGTCTTGTGTAAGACAAGTACTTTACTGTCATAATGGATTTTAGTGCTTTATCTTCATAAACCACCCACCTCTGACAAAATCTTCCTATTATTCCCTTTTCACCATAATAGGAAAGAAAATGCCCTTAATATAAATGTACTCTATTATTTAATCTAATAGTAGATTAAATAAATTAAAATAATCTAATATTAGGTTACAATACTAATATTATTCCAGTATTATTTTTTTGTTCCTAAAGTTGAACTTTTTTTTGTTTGTTTGTTTTTTGGGGTCACACCCAGCAGCACTCAGGGGTTACTCCTGGCTCTACACTCCGAAATCACTCCTGGCAGGCTCGGGGGACCATATGGGATGTGGGAATTCAAACCACCGTCCTTCTGCATGCAAGGCAAACACCTTACCTCCATGCTATCTCTCCAGCCCCCAAGATTTTTAATGGTGTTTTTGTAAGTTAGTTACACTTTTCTTCATCAGTTTATGTTTTTCTACTTCATCTGTTCTATAAATTCAACCTTATGTAAGCCAGGAAACCTAATTTAAACTGTTATATTTATTTCTTTTTTTTGGGGGGGGGTCACACCCAGCAGTGCTCAGGGGTTACTCCTGGCTCCATGCTCAGAAATTGCTCCTGGCAGGCACAGGGGACCATATGGGGCACCGGGATTCGAACCGATGACCTTTTGCATGAAAGGCAAACGCCTTACCTCCATGCTATCTCCCGGGCCCCTATATTTATTTCTTCCTTCCCTGATCACACATGATTCTCATCATTACCTTACAAACTTAGATATAATAATATTATCTTTTGGGATGGTATTTGCTATATCTGTATTTTCATTGACAAATGGTTTAAGTTATGTCTTTTCATGGACTTTAAGACCCTGAAGAGCAAGTCTATTATAGTTCTTCTATGTATTGTGTCTGTGTTGGAGACCATATAGAAGACAGCCTGAATCCATCGGATTGATCATATCATCAGGGAAGAGAACTTGCTAATTTATTCATTTCACTAAGCACTTCTTCACTATCCCTCTTGAGTTTCCTAAAAGATGGAAGGTATTGTCCATTTCAAAGTGAATTTTGTTCCAGAATAAGGAATTTGGGGATTTAAGACCCTTGGATTATCTCCCCCACACCCACCCCTACCATTTTACTATGGAAATTCTCACTCATTTGAAACAAAGGATATAGTGAGCTTAATAGCTCATCACTAGATACTCTCAGTGTGTAAATTTATTTATTTGGTTTTGGAGCCACATCTCTTTGCTCAGGGCTTATTCCTGACACTACACTCTGGATCTATTCTAATGGTGCTTTGGGGACCATATGTAGATCAGGGATCAAACCTGGTAGGCCAGATAGATGGAGTGCATGGCAAGCGCTTTTCCTTTTGTACTATCTTTCCGTCTACTATCTTCACCCTTTTTTGCGGGGAAGGAGGCTCACCCAACTGGGCTAACTCCAGGCTCTGTTCTCAGGGATCACTCCTAGTGATCCTAGCTAGTCTCAGGAGACTATATGTGATGCTGGCTAGCCAAGCCAGGCCAGTTATGTGCAAGAACAGTGCCTTACCCTCTGTACTAGTGCTCTGGCCCATATTTATTTTGTTTGTTTGGTTTTGTCTTGGGGCCACACCCAGTGATGCTCAGGGCTTTCTCCTGGCAATGCTTTCAGATCAGAACATTGGCGGTGCTTGGGGGACTATATGGGATAATGGGGATTGAACACAGATCAACACCATGCAAAGCAAGCATCCTACCTGCTGTACCATCTCTCTAGCCCTTGTCCTTATCTTCTTTTATTTTGGGGGGTGGTGGTGTTGGGTCACACCCAGCGGTGCTCAGGGTATACTCCTGGCTCCTCACTCAGAAATCACTCCTGGCCAGCTCTGGGGATAGTATGGGATGCCAGGAATCAAACCAGTGTTGTCCTGGGTTGGTCACATACAAGGCAAATGCCCTAACTACTGCTGTGCTATGGCTCTGGCCTCTGTCTTCATCTTCTTAAGGAAGAGCTTTATGCTTTGAAGATAGTTGTAGCAATTTATAGTCCCAACCATGAGAGCTCCTTTTTCTTTCACATCTTCTTTAGTACTTGCTATTGCTAGGCTTTTTGTTTGTTTTGTTTTGAACCACACCAGGAAGTATTCATTGTTTAGGAGACCATATGGTGCCAGGGATCAAATCCTGGACCTTCTGAATGTAAGGTGTGTGCTCAACCTGTTGAGCTCTTTTTCCAGTCCTGTGATTGCTGCTTTTGATGTATAGATATTTTCTATAGGTATGAGGGTGGGATGTCACTGCACTCTTTTTTTTTTTTTTTTTTTTTTTTGGTTTTTGGGCCACACCCAGTGACACTCAGGAGTTACTCTCAAAAATTGTTCCTGGCTAGGGTGACAATATGGCATTACGGGATGGGATCGAACCAGATCTGTCCTGGATCTGCTACATGCAAGGCAAATGCCCTACACCTGTGCTATCTCTCAGGCCCCCCTCATTGTACTTTTTTTGGGGGGGAGGGTTCAGGTCACACAGGTAGCATTTGGGTTACTCCTGCCTCTATGCTCTGAAATCACTCCTGGCAGACTCCGGGGGCCGGACCATATGGGATGTTGGGATTCCAAACACGGTCCTTCTGCATGCAAGGAAAATGCCTTACCTCCCTGCTATCTCTCCAGCCCCCCTCATTGTACTCTTAAACTGCAGTTCCTTTATGGTGATAATCATTTTGTATATGGTGTTGACCATCTGTAGATGTTTGTTAGAGAAATTTCTATTCAGTTTCTATTCAGATCATCAGCTCAATTTTTTTTTTTTTTTTGGTTTTTGGGTCACACCCGGCAGCGCTCAGGGGTGACTCCTGGCTCTATGCTCAGAAATCGCTCCTGGTAGGCTTGGGGGACCATATGGGATGCCAGGATTCGAACCACCAACCTTCTGCATGCAAGCAAATGCCTTTACTCCATGCTTTCTCTCTACCCCGTCAGCTCAGTTCTTAATTGATTACTTTGGGGGTTTTGTTTGTCATGTCTCTTTAAAAAAAAAACCGCCTCTGTGTTGCCTGTTCACCTTGGAACTAGTGGACATGGTGTCAAACGAGGCATAAAGAAAAGCCCTGGGCAGGGTTTGTTCGCCTGAGTCCCACCTGTCTCAGGCCCAGGAACTGCCCCGGGAACAGGCATAGATGAAAGAGAAAAAAATAATATCTTGGGTAATATGTTGGGTAACTCTATCAAATATATGATGGGCAGTTATTTCCTCTCATTGAATTAACTGCTTTTAAAAAAAATTTTGGCCATACCCAGTGGTGCTTAGGTGTTATTCCTAGCTCAGTGCACTGAGCCCTATATGTTCAAGGAATTGTATAGGGCGCCTGAGATCAAGCCCAGGTGTAGCCTACTCTCTGTACTATGGCTCTGTCTCCAATAAGCTGCCTCTTTGTTCTGCTTATACATATTTTTTGTTTTGTTTTGTTTTGGGCTACATATAGTGATTCTAGGGGATTACTCTCAGCTCTGAGCTTGAGGGTTGCTCCTGGAAGTATTCAGAGGACCATGCTGGGGATTAAACCCAAGGGACCCTACATGCAAACAGCCCTATAAGCTGCCTCTCCAGCTTAATGTTTTCCTTGCTGTACAAAGGCTTTTCAATTAAATATAAACCAAGTCTTTACCTTTATGTCCTTTAGTCTTGATCAAGTCTCCAAAGAATCTTTAATTCTGTCATTGAATTTCTCACCTTTAATTACTGATCTTGGGACTTATGGTAATTAAGGATGTTAATCTATTTTAAATTTTTATATATGGGAGTTAGTAGTCCAGCTTAGTTCTTCTGCATTGCTATCTAGTATCTCTATACTATTTATTTATTTATTTATTTATTGTTTGGTTTTTGGGTCATACTCGGCTGCGCTCAGGGGTTACTCCTGGCTCTACAATCAGAAATCGCTCCTGGCAGGCTCAGGGGATGCCAGGATCAAACCACAGTCCTTTTGCATGCAAGGCAAACACCCTACCTTTATGTTATCCATCCGGCCCATATTTTTTATATATATATTACTCCTGTATTGCTACCTAGTTTTCCCTATACTTTTGAATTTCTTAGAATTCCTTTAGTTTGAATGTCCTTATGATCCCTGTAAATCTCAGTGTTATTCTTTGTCTTAAATGTATTGTTGGTGATGCCACAGTGATAGAATACTGGGTAGGGTGCTTGCCTTGCGTGAAGCCAGCCTGAATTCAATCTTCAGCACTACATATGGTCCCTTGAGTCCACTAGGTATGATCTCTGAGCACAGAGATCAGCTGAGTACTGCTGGAGTGAACCCCTCCAAAAAAAAAAAAAAAAAAACCCAAAACACATCATTGGGATTACAGTAAATTTGTGTATTACTTTTTTTTGTTGTTTTTGTTTTTTTTTGGGTCACACCCGGCAGTGCTCAGGGGTTACTCCTGGCTCCATGCTCAGAAATTGCTCCTGGCAGGCATAGGGGACCATATGGGGCACCGGGATTCGAACCGATGACCTTTTGCATGAAAGACAAACGCCTTACCTCCATGCTATCTCCTGGGCCCCTGTGTATTACTTTTTAATAGAATGGACATTGGTATTATTAATTCTCCTTACCCACATAACGATGTTTTTTTCCTCTCTGTCATATTCTATTTTTTTTTTTTTTTTTTGGTTTTTGGGTCACACCTGGCAGTGCTCAGGGGTTACTCCTGGCTCCATGCTCAGAAATTGCTCCTGGCAGGCACGGGGGACCATATGGGGCACCAGGATTCGAACCGATGACCTTTTGCATGAAAGGTAAACGCCTTACCTCCATGCTATCTCCCGGGCCCCCATATTCTATTTTTTAATAGTATCATGTACATTTTTATCTGTCTTCACTTTCTTTGTTCATTTTATTCTTAGGTTTTTTTTTAATGTAATTGTAAATATTACTTTATTAGTTCCTTTTCTTTTTTTATGGGGGGGGGGTTGGGGTCACACCCAGCAGCGCTCAGGGGCTGCTCCTGGCTCTATGCTCAGAAATCGCTTCTGGCAGGCTCAGGGGACCATATGGGATGCCGGGATTCAAACCACTGTCCTTCTGCATGCAAGGCAAACACTCTACCGCTGTGCTATGGGACCATATGGGATTCTCTCCAGCACCACTTTCTTAGTTTCTTCCTACTCATTCTTTGTATAGGAATGTACCAATATTTTGTGTGTGATTTGTAACCAGCCACTTTGCTGTATTCATTATTTTTATAGCTTTTTAATAGTCTTGAGGATTTTCTAGATATTATCATAACATCTGCACATAATTATAGTTTCACATTTATTCCAAGATCAATTTTTTTTCTTTCTTGTCATTACTGAATTTCTCTTGCTTGGGTCAGAGAGATAGTACAGCTGGGATGGTGCTTGCCTTGCATACAGCTTACCCAGATTCTATTCCTGGTACTTCCTATGGCTCCCTGAGCCCCACTAGGAGTGATTCATGAACACAGAATCAGAATTAATCCTTAAATACTACTGGGGTGACTAAGAAATTTAACTAAGAAATAAAATAATAACTGTTCTTGCTAAGATTGCTGATACTAAATTTAATGCAAGTGGCTGTAGTGTGCAGCCAGAGAGATAGCATGAAGGTAAGGCGTTTACCTTTCATGCAGAAGGTTGGTGGGTCGAATCCTGGCAATCCCATATGGTCCCCTGAGTCTGCAAGGAGTGATTTCTGAGCATAGAGCCAGGAGTAACCCCTGAGTGCTGCCGGGTGTAACCCAAAAATAAAAAAAATAAAGGGGAAAAAAAAAAAAAACAAGTGGCTATAGTAGATACCTTCTCTTGTTCCTGATTTTTTTTTTTTTTTTTTTTGGTTTTTGGGTCACACCTGGCAGCACTAAGGGGTTAATCCTGACTCTTCGCTCAGAAATTTGTCCTGGCGTGGGGCTGGAGAGATAGCATGGAGGTAGGGCATTTGCCTTGCATGCAGAAGAACGGTGGTTCAAATCCCGGCATCCCATATAGTTCCTCCGAGCCTGCCAGGAGGGATTTCTGAGCGTAGAGCCAGGAGTGACTCCTGAGCGCTGCTGGGTGTGACCCAAAAAACAAACAAAAAAATTATTCCTGGCAGGCTCGGGGGACCATATGGGATGCCAGTATTCGAACCACTGTTCTTCTGCATGCAAAGCAAATGCCCTACCTCCATGCTACTATCACTCTGGCCCCATCTTGTTCCTGATTTTAAAGAAAAAACTTTGACTTTTTATTGAACATAAAATTAACTGTGTGTTTATAGTGTATGTACAATATTAGTAGATGCTAAGAAAAAGTTTGACAAAATCCACTCTCTTTTGATAAAAAAAAATCAATAAAATGGAAGCACATCTCAACACAATAAAAGGCATATCTTTTCTCAGCATGTATGATACTTTATAATTTCTCTTTCCCTTTTTTATTTTATTTTTTTGAGTTTTGGGTCACACCTGATGACACTCAGGTTAACTCCTGGCTCTGCGCTCAGAAATCACTCCCTAGTAGGCACAGGGGATCATATGGGATTTGAACCACCATCCGCCCTGGGCTAGCTGTGTACAGAGCAAATGCCCTACTACTGTGCTATCTCTTCGCCATCTTTCTTTCCCTTTTTAATATATTGTATCATACTGATTTTTGTATGTCTAACACAAGTTAGACCTTTTGTGCCTTGAATCAACCCCCTTTTTCATGATCTGATATTTTTGATATATTGTTGGATTTGATTTAGCAGTATGTTGTTAAGAATATTCTTGAGGGGCCGGGCGGTGGCGCTGAAGGTAAGGTGCCTGCCTTACCACGCTAGCCTTGGACGGACCGTGGTTCAATCCCCGTGCCCCATATGGTCCCCCAGGCAAGGGGCGACTTCTGAGCGCATAGCCAGGAGTAACCCCTGAGTGTCACTGGGTGTGGCCCCAAAAAAAAAGAAAAAGAATATTCTTGAGAGAAATTAATCTGCAACTTTCCCCTGGATTTTTTGGGGGAGGAGCACAACTGATAGGGTTTATTCCTGGCTCTACATACAGTGATCACTCTTTAATCCTAGAAGGCTTTGGAGACAATATAAGGTATAGGTGATAGAATCTGAGTCAGTTGTGTGCAAGGCAAATACCCTACCCACTGTACTATCTCTCCAGGCTCTATAACTTTCTTGGTTTTGAAGTCTTGTCTAGTTTTGATATGATGATAATATTGGCCTTATAAAATGTACAGGGAATATGCTCAATTATTCTTGTGAGAAAACAGTACATACCCAAAATTGTATTCTCTTTTTGTATCACCCCATTGGCTTTGACAAGGCATTCACCCCAATCTAAACCTCCACTGAAATAGAATTTTTATTTTTATTTTTGGTTTTTGGTTTTTGGGCCACATCCAGCAGTGCTCAGGGGTTACTCCTCGCTCTATGCTCTATGCCCAGGGTAACATATGAAATGCCGGGATTCAAACCACCATTGGTCCTTGATCTGCTGCTTGCAAGCCAAATGCCCTACTGCTGTGCTGTCTTTCTGGCTCCTGAAATAGAATTGTTATTCCCAGAAAGCTTCCTACCATGTTTTTAAAGGTTGTCACTCTTGTAACCTAGAAATTAATTCTAGGGGCTGGAGAGATAACATGGAGGTAAGGGATTTGCCTTGCAAGCAGAAGGTCAGTGGTTTGAATCCTGGCATCCCATATGATCCCCCGTGTCTGCCAGGAGCGATTTCTGAGCGCAGAGCTAGAAGTAATCCCTGAGTGACACTGGATGTGACCAAAAAAAGTTATCAGTTGCAAGTTTTCTTTCCAGGATTCCAGGTTATGGAGCCTCAGAGGTGCCTTTAAAGAAATTATAAATGGATTCTATTAAGACAGACTTCTGTGGTGTTTTGTGAAATAGACAGAAGATAGGATTCCACATGGTAGATCCAAATCTATTCATATTTATGCCTTAACACCCCCTCCTCCCAGACTTGTTAGCCCTTCTACATGGGATTCCTCATTCTGAACTTTATCAAATGCTCTGATCTTTGATATGCATCACCCTTACTCTGTATTCTTTAACTGCATTTTTTTGTCTTTTCCCCCAAGATATACCACTAATTCAAAGCAGAATCATATGTCATTTATGTCTTTCTCATTCCTTCATTCTACTCTAGTATCATGTTGTAATAGGAATGAACAGTGGAGTTTTGTACTTTGGATTTCTTTCAGACTGGAAGACCAGGCTTGAAGCCAAATCCTCACATCTGCAGCAGAGCATGTTTGAAATATCCTGTAGCACAGATGGGTCCTCCTGTGCTGTGCTAAAAGATGTTTGGAATGTTAACCCATTGGACAGGCACCAGGAAAACTGGAAATGGTATATGGGGCCAGATACATCTATCCAGAAGATAATCACACCAGAGACAAATTTCAAACACAATAAATATGGTGAAAACTCTAAATCCAGCACAGACTTGACTGCACAATTGAACATTCCTTCAGAGTCTGCTGAGTGTGATATACCGGGAAACAATTTGGCTCCCAGTTCAGACTTACCTAATCAGAATAATAGCCTTGCAAAAAAGAAACCTTATAAGTGTAATAAATGCAGAAAAGCCTTTATTCATCGGTCATCACTAACCAAACATGAGAAAACTCATAAAGGAGAGGAAGCCTTTTCCAACGGTACAGACCAGGGGCTTTATCCTGGGAAAAAACACCATGAATGTACTGACTGTGGGAAAACCTTTCTCTGGAAGACACAACTCACTGAGCATCAGAGAATTCATACTGGGGAGAAACCCTTTGAATGTAACGTGTGTGGGAAGGCCTTCCGACACAGCTCCTCCCTGGGTCAGCATGAGAATGCACACACTGGGGAGAAGCCCTATCAGTGCAGTCTCTGTGGGAAAGCCTTCCAGCGCAGCTCCTCCCTTGTTCAACACCAGAGAATTCACACTGGGGAAAAGCCCTATCGGTGTAACTTATGTGGAAGGTCCTTTAGGCACGGCACATCTCTCACTCAACATGAGGTCACACACAGTGGTGAGAAGCCCTTCCAGTGCAAGGAATGTGGAAAGGCCTTCAGTAGGTGTTCCTCCCTCGTCCAGCACGAGAGGACTCACACGGGAGAGAAACCTTTTGAATGTAGCATTTGTGGGAGGGCTTTTGGTCAGAGCCCATCCCTTTATAAGCATATGAGGATTCATAAGAGAGGAAAACCTTACCAAAGCACAGACTACAGCATAGATTTCAAGCACAGTTCATCTCTCATTCAAGATGGAAGCACTCCCACTGAAGTGAGCTCCTACAATGGCACTGACCCTGGGGAAGACTTCAGTCACACCACAGACTTGACCGATCACTCAAAGAGCCATAGTGGGGAGAATTCTTTTGATTGTGAGCAGACTTTCAGTCAGCAACCGACTTCTCATCCTGGAGAGAGACCCTATCAGTGTAATGTGTGTGGCAAAGCTTTCAAACGGAGTACGAGTTTCATTGAGCACCACAGGATTCACACTGGAGAAAAACCTTATGAATGTAACGAGTGTGGAGAAGCATTTAGTCGGCGCTCATCACTTACTCAGCATGAGAGAACCCACACTGGAGAGAAGCCTTATGAGTGCATTGACTGTGGCAAAGCATTCAGTCAGAGTTCCTCCCTCATTCAACATGAGAGAACTCACACTGGAGAGAAACCATTTGAATGTAATGAATGTGGCCGGGCCTTCCGCAAGAAAACCAACCTGCAAGATCACCAGAGAATTCATACTGGGGAAAAGCCTTATACTTGTAAGGAATGTGGGAAAAACTTCAGTCGAAGCTCAGCTCTTACTAAACACCTGAGAATTCATATGCGAGATAAACTCTAGAAATCTTGAAGTTAAAGATTGTCCAGAAAGCTTTTGCTAAAATTGTGGTTCTTATTTACAGTATTAAAGGGTTCTTACTGGAGAGAAAGCTTGAGAATATAGTGCAGTTGTCATTATATGTGTGTGGAGAGGAAACTCTTGTTGGCAATGCTGGTTGGTTTTGTTTTTTTGTTTTTGTTTTTGTTTTTTGGCCACATTTGCCAATTTATTGATAGACTTTTATAAAAAAAATGACATGTATAACCAGCTGGAAATGATATGCCTATACATTGAACTTTATAAAGCTTCTAGATATATGTGCAGGAGATCACCAACTTTGAAAAGCTTGACTTGTGACTCTGTTTACAGCCTTTTTAAAATAAAACTCCTGCAATAATAACCAAAACTCATTTTAAAATTTGCTTGACAATGGCATTCAACTGCAACCCTTAGATTAAATTTATCATGGAAACTAATTCCACCTCCTGGAATTCATCAATCAAAGAATTAGATCAACTGGTCTAACCACTTCATTGTACAGATTAAAGAAACTGAAAACCAAAGATGTGAAGTGGTTTGCACAGTGATACAGTTTATTATGACAAAGTTGGGTGGATAGTGCAGGTTCCTGGACCTCTGGCCTTGTGATGCTTTTCAATAAATTATATAACTAAACTATGTACAAGCATTTAATTAATACTGCTGATAACTTTTGAGAGTTTGTGAAAACAATAAGGCATATGCAAATTTCTTACAAATTCATCAAAAATCACTGTTGGAAACTTACAAACCAAAACGTTAACAGAAACCATAGCTAACTGATTTTTGTTGTTGTTATTTTGGTGGGGTTTTTTTGTTTTGTTTTGTTTTGGGGTCACACCCAGCAGCACTCAGAGGTTACTCCTGGCAGACTCAGGGGACTATATGGGGTACCAGGATTCAAACCCGGGGTCTGTCCTGTGTTGGCCACTTGCAAGGCAAACACCTTACTGCTTTGCTATCACTCAGACCCTAACTGATGTTTTTTTCGTTTACTAAGTGTCCTGAACCTACTTTCTGTTCACAGGTATAAGTTCAACAGAAATATTACATCCTTGTGTACTTTTTATATGATACTCCCAGGAAAATATGTACTATGAGGGAATAGTTCTTGAAACTTAAAATACTGTAAAGAAGATTAAATTAAGTTAATCACTGCTAGTAAATCAGCGTTGAGAACCAGCATACAAAGGCTCATTCTGTGTGCCAAGAAAATACTTCATCATGAAATATGAAGTACTTAGGCTTTATGTAACTTTCCATCAGTTAAAAATTCTGTTGATGGGCTGGGCAGTGGCGCTAGAGGTAAGGTGCCTGCCTTGCCTGCGCTAGCCTTGGATGGACCACGGTTCAATCCCTCGGAGTCCCATATGGTCCCCCAAGCCAGGAGTGACTTCTGAGTGCATAGTCAGGGGTAACCCCTGAGTGTCACTGTGTGTGGCCCAAAAACCAAGAAAAAAAATTCTGTTGAGCCTGAGTAACCTACTCCAATCTATAATGTCCCCAAATGCTACTAGTTGACTCTTCCAACATAAATTCTGGAACCTTTGTTGCTTCATTGATTCCTACAGTGCAGATAAGATTGGAAGTAATTATGGGTATTGACCTTTCTCATCTCCAGTAAGTTCCCAAAATGTCACACAATATTGTGGCAAAATAGCAAGCAGTGGTGATGAATCATGATAAGGGATAGAAGGGGTAATATTGAAGCTGATCTTTTACTGACATCTTGGCATGAGAGGGAGTGGAATCTTGTCTGGTTCTAGACAACATAAAGCTACTCCCATATATTCTGTATTGTGCATGGGAACAGAAGCAGGTCATCTATCTTTTTTTTTTTTTTTTGTGGTTTTTGGGTCACACCCGGCAGTGCTCAGGGGTTACTCCTGGCTCCATGCTCAGAAATTGCTCCTGGCAGGCACGAGGGACCATATGGGGCACCGGGATTCGAACCGATGACCTTCTGCATGAAAGGCAAATGCCTTACCTCCATGCTATATCCCGGGCCCCAGGTCATCTATCTTAACACCAGTGCCCTTCCAATTTTATAACCAACTTGAAATATTTTGTTTATTATGCTCCCTGCTTGGAATACACTGTGAAGGCCGTATTGTCTGGTACATATTTGCCAATGGGTTATTCTACTAAGACCCTCCCCAACTGATTGTCTAAAATGCCCATCAGGAAACCATTCTACTGCTGACTATATGGGGTTCTCCATAGTGTACTATGCAAAAAAGCCATGAAGTAACTGAGTGACACCCCCACCCTTAGAGAAGTATTTAGATTCAGTTACAGAAGACCCAGAGGTGACCTCTTAGCAAATTCAACCAATTTCAGAATCTTAGCACATCTACACCAGGGAAGGTACTGGTGCCCAAGATGTGTTTGTGTAATTGGTAGAGCAGAAAATGCTCTTGAACCTCCAACCACACACCATGCTCTTAGGAACACCTAGTTTTCTGGACAATTTGAAATGCATCCTTGTAACATTGTGTGATTTTAATAAAGAGCCTTAGTTGAATGGGAGTAAAAGTGTCATTTTCAATTTGAGAACTTTGCATAGATCCCAAAATAGTGCATCCAGGAAGATGGCTAAATTCTCTGTAGAGTGGGTAAGTGAGAGATAACCTGCAAGTGTTTGAGCTGGGTCTGATCCCTGGTACCCTCATGGTCCCTGAGCTCATAGCCAGGAGTATATAACTCTTGAGTATCAGTAGGTGTGCTTCTCCTCCAACACACACACACACACTCACACACACACAAGAAAAACTGGATGCAAGAATGCAGGTATCTTGAAGTTGGGAAAAAAAAAATCTGCTTCCCTCACACTGTGTCTGGCAAAGGCCCAAGGCAAGCATAACTATTCTTCCAGAGTATCTAGCACACCTCTGGGCCAGTGTGGGAAGATAGAAAAACAATCCTCTAGCTATTAGGCATGTTGATGACAGTAATGCTCAGTTCTTACGACTGCAGTGGGCTTTCTACATACCAAGCAAGTTAACTCTTGCTCCTCTGTTAAAATGCAAATGGCACTTGCTGTCTGCTTTACTTCAGTTAAGTCCATCTTTAAGACAAAAATCTTGGCTGGTTTGATAGCAGTGGTTTATCAGAACTTATTAACGTTAGTATCACAAAAGTTGGTATATAACCCCCCAACTGCTCAATTTGACTGACTAGAAAAAAAAGACAAAAATCTTAAGATGTTGCTGAAATGACAATGGGTAATGTGCTTGCCTTGCACACAACTGACATGGGTTTGGCACCATATATTGTCTCCTGAACATCAAAGAATGATCCTTCAGTGCAGAGCCAGAATAAGCTCAGAGCACAGTCTGATATGACTCAGAAAATAAAGCAAACACAAAAGGTTAATCTAATTTGGTTTTCTCTATGCAGTACACTAGGTTCTTTAGTCTCAGAAAAGCAGAGTCCACATCTGTTTTTCTAACTTTTTTCTTATCACAATGACAGGCATATTTACTTAGAGGTTACTTAGTATGCTTTTTTGTTTTATTAAGAGGCTACACCCCTGGGGCCCGGGAGATAGCATGGAGGTAAGGCATTTGCCTTTCATGCAAAAGGTCATCGGTTCGAATCCCGGTGCCCCATATGGTCCCCCGTGCCTTCCAGGAGCAATTTCTGAGCATGGAGCCAGGAGTAACCACTGAGCGCTGCCGGGTGTGACCCAAAAACCAAAAAAAAAAAAAAAAAAAAAAAGAGGCTACACCCAGCTATGCTCAACGATTGCTCCTGGCAGGGCTCAGGAAACCTTGGAATGAGGCTGTTTCTCTTTTCTAGAATTACATTTATAGGGATTTCTTTCTCATTTCTTGCTCATATGTCCTAAAAACGAATCTCTGACTTCTCCAGATAAATTTTTTTAGTTTTATGTTTGTACCATGGTGGCAGTACTCGGGCTACATCTGTCTCAGTATTTGGGGTCACTCCTGGTGACCTCTGGAGGCCAGTGTGGTGCTAAGGCTCCAACCTGGGCCTCCTGCACACAAAGCATGTGCTCCAGCCTTTGAGCATCTCCCTGGCCCAGCAACTTGATTATTGTACAAGTTTTATATCTTGTTCAGTGCTGTGTTTTCCACACAGGAGATAGTAAAATGTTTAAGGAATGGTTGAACTAGCAGACCCATTCTTAAATTTGGGGAACCGAGGGTGGGTGGGACCCACCTGGCAGTGCTCAGAAACTATTCCTGGCTCTGCTCAAGGATCACTCCTGGTGGGGCTTGAGGGTGTTGGAGATCAAATCCAGGTTGGCTACGTGTAAGGCAAGTGCTCTACCATCTACACTCTCTAGCCCTGTTCTTAAATTTCAATGTCCATTGTCCAGTTTTCCAAAGTATTGCTGGTAAAACCCCACACTCAAAGCAAGGGTAAGATTAAAAAGAAAGGAATATGTGGGCCGGAGCTATAGCACAGTGGTAGGGCATTTGCCTTGCACACGGCTGACCCAGAATGGATCTGAATTCTATTCACAGCATCCCATATGGTCCCCCTAACCTTCCAGGAGAGATTCTGAGTACAGAGCCAGGACTAAATCCTGCGCACTGCTGGGTGTGGCCCCAAAACCCAAAAAAGGAATATGACCACTCCTTCCCACATTCAAAAGTGTCCCTTTGAACTGAGCACACTGTCTTAGAGTAGGGGAGACATTCTCATACCTTCCCAACTTACTCCCTACTGACTTTGAATCCTGCCCCAAGGATCAGATCCAAAACAGAGAAGCCTTTTCTTCCTGGATGATGCTTCCAGACACATCCCTTATGGTCGTGATGGTTGGGATGCCCAGCACCAAGAGCCTCATTAGAATTTAGGGGAGGGTTTGAGAATTAAAAGAGTTTGGTGTCTTTATCCCCCAGTGAAACCATAGGTCTTTATGGAGTTGCCAGGCTGTATTCTTAAGAGGACCAATATCATCACCTGTAAAACTGTCTGGAGAAGGAGGAGAGGGTGAGCACAGAATACTCAGGAAATTCCTGAAGCAAGAGGGTTTGCAGGAGGAAACCCTTTCCCATGAATGTGAAGCCACTTTGGATGGGTCTACACTTTAGAGAACAAAGGACAGGATCACTCCCTGGATTCTCTTTACTATCACAGACCTAAATAATACTTTAGTTGATCCTGGAAGGCAGCATTGATGATCTTTATAGTACAGAGCAAAGTAGGATGCTTGCCATGCACACAACCTACCAGTGTTCAATCCTCTGTACCTTCTATGGTCCCTAAATCCAATCAAATCCCTGAGTGCAGAGAAAGGGAGGGATAAGTCCTGGTTGCAACTGAGTTTGACTCCAATCCAGAACAACCATAACAAAAACCAGCCTTGGAGTATGAAGGGGGCACTAACCAGCATCTGGGGTACTAAAGTTTCTGGAAGGCAGACAGAGAGGCAGGTGCCACAGGTCTGAGTCCTCTTGGCCAGCCAAAGAGAAGGTGCTCCACCGAGCAAGGGGTAGGATAGACTGCGGGACTAAAAAAAGGAGGGGCCGGGCGGTGGCGCTGCAGGTAAGGTGCCTGCCTTACCGCGCTAGCCTTGGACGGACCACGGTTCGATCCCCCGGTTCCCATATGGTCCCCCGTGCCTGCCAGGAGTAACTTCTGAGCGTATAGCCAGGAGTAACCCCTGAGCGTCACTGGGTGTGGCCCAAAAACAAACAAACAAAAAAAGGGAATCAGCCGGGGCTGGAGCAGTGGCTCAGTATTAGGGCGTTTGCCTTGCAGGCAACACGTGGTTCAATCCCCCGGCGTCCCATATGTTCCCCCCAAGCCAGGAGCGATTTCTGAGTTCATAGCCAGGAGTAACCCTTAAGTGTCACCAGTGTGACCCAAAAACCAAAAAAAAAAGGGATTAGTTTGGGGTGAAGCTGAATGCAAGTCCTCGGACAAGCAAGTGTCACCCCTTAAGGAGAGTCACTGACCCCAGGCCCAACAGGACTAACCCAGTGAAGGTAACCAGAAACTGTGCTCAGCCTCCTCACTGACATCCTTTCATCTGAACCTGCTCCTGGCAAGGCATCTAAGAACACAGTAGAAGTTTTAATCTGGGCTGGATAGTTTTAGTAACCAAAAATAAGCACCCCAAAATTGCTTTTTCTCTACTATTAGGTACATGTCTCATATCTCCTGTGTGAAAGGCCCTCAATTCGAATCCTCAAAATAAAAAAATTGCATTTTCTCAGGTTAAGGGCTCCAAGTGATGAGAGTGAGAAGACTTTTCACCCCACCACTTAGAAAGGTTTATTCCACTACATTTAGAACTCAACATTCTGGGCAAGCCTTTTAAAAGGCTGTCAAAGGAATCGCACATCCATGGCAGAAAATTCAGTCACTAGGTATAAAGAGTTATGTTGCTGGGTGGGAAATATAGTCCACAAGCTAGCAGAGGTCTTGTCCCAGACCAGCATGTGGCATGTTGAGACTACATTTCCCGAAAGCCTTGGCGATAAGGCACTTCTGCCTTTCAGGATTGATATATTCAACTACAAACTCATACCAGTGGGAAAGGAAGCTTAGTGTTTCTCTGTCGGTCAAGAAGCACAGAATGGGCTATAGTTGGTATCCAAAGTCAACCCTTGTTGACGCATAGCCCTTCAGGAAGCCCATCACCAGCCACTCATCTGTAAGGCCAGGACTCCCCCAGGCTAAGTCTCTTGCTTTCTCTGGCACTTTGCTAATAGTTTGGACAGCCCAGCTCCTCGCGTGACCTGAATTATGAAATAGGAAGCTGAAACTTGTGAAATTGTCCAGGTAAGTGGAGAAATGCAGGTGGGTTGCCTTAACACCATGAAGGTGCAGTTTTGCAGGGGGCCTTTTCTGCACTTTCCAAACAAAGGCCTCAAAAAGTCCCTCTCTGTTTTGTCACCGTACTTCTGCCCCTTTCTGTAAAGCAGGAGTGAGAATAATTGATCCCACCAGTCGATTTTGGATTCTTTCTTAGAAATAAATGGAATGATGGGACCAGAAAGATAGCATAGAGGTAAGGCGTTTGCCTTTCATACAGAAGGACAGTGGTTCGAATCCTGGCATCCCATATGGTCCCCCGTGTCTGTCAGGGGCGATTTCTGAACATAGAGCCAGGAGTAACCCCTGAGCGCAGCTGGGTGTGACCCAAAAACCAAATAAATAAATAAAAGAAAAGAAAAGAAATGGAATGAAGCAGTGAAAGAAGAAAAACATTTCAAAGAGCTGCCTACTGGTTTATATAAGAAGTAAGCGTGAGGGGCCCGGGAGATAGCATGGAGGTAAGGCGTTTGCCTTTCATGCAGAAGGTCATCAGTTCGAATCCCGGTGCCCCATATGGTCCCCCGTGCCTGCCAGGAGCAATTTCTGAGCATGGAGCCAGGAGTAACCCCTGAGCACTGCCGGGTGTGACCCAAAAACCAAAAAAAAAAAAAAAAAAAAAAAAAAAGAAGTAAGCGTGAATCCATATCCAGCTGCTTTTACTAGAGGCATTTGCTACCAAAGAGAAATAAAGGTGCTCGAGTCCAATTAATCACCTCACATTTAAACTGGGACCCGGGAGAAGACACCTACAAGGAAGTATTGGGGTATACAAGCCTGGTATAGACCCAGGCCCCACATTCAGGTGATCTTTCCAGAGTAATGCAGCCCAGTGTTAGGGCTCTGTCATCACACAGACCTGTGGGGGTATCCATACAGAAGCAAATGAAAATGATTCTCAGCTGAAATTACCATCTCAAACACCAACAAGTCACCAACAAGGAACAGACCTAAGACTTATATATGTACTAAAGAGTACATACAGAACTAGCCCAGATGCAGACACAAACACTCCAGGTGTCAGAATTATTCGTTTAATTTTTTTTTGGGGGGGTTTTTGGGCCACACCCAGCGGTGCTCAGGAGTTACTCCTGGCTGTCCGCTCAGAAATAGCTCCTGGCAGGCACGGGGGACCATATGGGACACCGGGATTCGAACCAACCACCTTTGATCCTGGATCAGCTGCTTGCAAGGCAAATGCCGCTGTGCTATCTCTCCGGGCCCCAGATGTCAGAATTATTAAAGAATATTCTAAAATAACTATTCTTTCTTGGTGTAGTATTTTTTTGAGGGGTGGGGGTGGGGGTGGTCTCCCAAGCAGTGCTCAAGAGGTCTCAGGACCCTACCAGCAATTCTCTGTCAGTCAGTGAGATTTAAGTCACTTGCTAGGGCTTGTGATACTACTCAGCCTGGTGGTGCCACCTGGGAAGTGCTGGGGCTTCCAAGGACATACACTGTCATATTCAGGGGCATATGTGTGTCTATGTGTGCACATGGAGGTGAATTCTTGCTGGAGACAAGTTTACATAAGCAGAGGGGCCTGCCAAGCAAGAAGCAGTCAGAAAAATAAACTCTGAAGGTTTCTGGGAGAGCCTGAGACAAGTGGATTGGAGCTTTAGAATGCAGGTGTCAAGCATTTCCTTAGGATCTAGAGCTCTGATGGGAGGGAATGGGGTGCACTCCCACACTGATAGGAGGGGCCCTGGCCAGCAGGGCAGCCGCTGGGGAGGAAGGTTGCTGGGGAAGGCCTTAAGGGTCTGGAAAGCCTTCATTGCTGTCCACTCCAGTCTCCCTCCTCTGGGTTCCGCTGTGACAAAGTGCTCTGGAGGAGGAGTGGGTAGTTGACACACTAGCGCTCCTGCCACTCTCACGTGTCCCCCAGAAACTGATGTGCAGAGTGGGGGTGCGGATGGATGTATGCAACTTAGCAAGACTAGAGATGTGGCCCAGCATGAAGGCACTTGCTAGACATGTGAGAGAGAGGCTCTGGGTGTCCTCCTCCCTGCCAGCTCGACCAGAAATCAAATCTTTATGGCCATAGCAATAGCACAGAGGATAGGACTCTGCCTGGCAGGCGGCTGGCCCAGGTCCTAGGTGCAATCCTGGCCTCCTCCCATCTGATTCGCTGGAAACTACCGAGAGGTTTTCAGCACAAAATTTGAAGAATCCCTGAGATCCCTGGGGCTGGAGGGAAAGTCGGGCCCAGGCGCCCAGGCAGCACAAGAGAGACGCTCAGAGCGTCCCGTTGAGTTGCCACCCCTGGCTGACCTCCGTGCTCGGGCCATCCTGTGCTGAGGTGCGCTGGCCTGCTGTCATGTCCGGACCCCCGGCGTCCCCAGGCTCCGAACATAGCCTTACCTATGCCTGGCGGGCCACACGAGCATCACTCTGAACTTTTGCCTGCCTCGACTTCCCTGGGCGCCTGGCCCACGCCTTCTGCTCTGCTGCTCCTGCTGGCGCTGATGCTGATGGCGGAGCCTAAACCACTCCACGAACCCGGGAACCCCCCGCAAGGCCCCCAGCACCCCAACAAGTGCAGTAGCTGCAGTGCGTGACCAACATCCCACTAGGGGAAGTTTGCGTTCGGGAGGGCGGTGCATGGGAGTTTACGGGAAGGGAATGCAGGGCAGGGCAAGGCTGGGGCTCACCCCACGCGAGAAAGGCAGGAGGACGGCCTGAGCAAGTGGGCTTGGAAGGGCGTCACCCACACCACACCAGCTGACCTTCCTTTGTCTCACCAAGCTCAGATTCCCGAGGACCCAATTTGGGGCAGTGCTGGAAGCGTTCCCCAGGGGACCCAGGTTAGGCCTGGCCTGCTGCAACCCAGAGGCCATGAGAACCCCACTGTTCACCCCCAGGCCTTACTTCCCTACAGCCACAACCACCTGGCCCTGGGCCTGAGGCAGCTGCACCACTGCCAGCTAGGGGACAACGTCCCCATACTTAACTTCCGCAGCGCACACACCAACTTGCACCACCTGAGGTACCAGGTACCACCAGGTCTCACACGTGGGGATTTTGGCTTGGGGTTCTCTTAATTTTGTGCTTTGGGTCACAACTAGAGATGCTCAAGATTACTCCTGGAATCACTCCTGGAAATATTCCGGGACGCTATGGTGTCCTGAATATGGGTGGAAGGCAAGCACCTTGCCCATTAATATTACCTCTCCTGCCTCAAGGTGATTTTTTCTTCTATTTAATTTTGTTTTTATGACTTCCAAGTTTTAGGGAACTGTGCTCATAGCCAACTCCTGGCTCTGCACTCACATCACACCCAATAGTGCTCAGGGGACCATCTGTGGTGCCAGGGCTTAAAACTGGGATTAATCAGGTATAGACAAGTACACTAGCCCCTCTGCCATCTCTCTGGCCACTATATTTCCTTTTTGTTATATCTGCTTATTGTTTTTTGTTTTTGGATCACACCCGGCAGCTCTCAGGGTTTATTCCTGGCTCTGTGATCAGAAGTCGCTGATGGCAGGCTCGGGGGACCGTATGGGATGCCTGACATCGAAATGGGGTCCCTCTTGTGATGGCCATGTGCAAGGCAAACACCTTCTTACCGCTGTGCTATCGCTCTGGCCCACATTATATTTATTTTCTGCTCATAAAGGTG
The DNA here is from genome assembly GCA_004027635.1 of Crocidura indochinensis. Classification (NCBI taxonomy): domain Eukaryota; kingdom Metazoa; phylum Chordata; class Mammalia; order Eulipotyphla; family Soricidae; genus Crocidura; species Crocidura indochinensis. The sequence continues at coordinate 10,609 of PVKC010006383.1, read as the reverse complement.
CTGCTAGAAGTTGCTATCAGCTCTATACTCTAGGGTCACTCCCCACACTGTAGGGGATATAAAATGTGGAGTCAATCCAATCTGGGCACCTACATGCAGGACACATGCTCCAGACCATTGAGCCATCTCTCAGGCTTCACACAGGGAAGCTGCTTGACTATGGCTTCTGGGGGGGCCACACCTACCCAATTAATCACATGAAAATTCATTTATCAGAGGGAGTCCCACAGAGTGCCATGGAATGGATTGGGGAGGTGGGGACTGGGCTTTATGATATAAAATTGTCACAGAAAAAATAGCACATTATGGAAATCTCAGAGCCTATGGGGTATTTGTTATACATATGGATCATGGGATGTCAAGGTGGCCACAGAGCAGCCCCTGCTCAAACTAATGAACCAAATATCCACAGTTCTAGTCAGCCTACACCCCATGCCAGACCCAGGAGCATAATGCCATTTGCTCACCTTGGAGACTGCAGATTGACCTCCACCATGCAGGTGTGCCTCCTATGCTGAGCTAGAGATGGTGACCTCTGTCCAAGGTAGCTGGACTGACTGAGCTGGGCTGGGCTGGGCTGCAGGGAGAAGAGCTCAGCTGAGTGCTGTGAAAGTAACCCAACCTCCTCCTGCCTCTAGCTCTTAAGTCTAAGAACCTGGCCTGCCTCATCTTTGGTGGGGTGAAAGCCATTTGCTAACCAGCAGCCTCATTGTGCTTTGTGTTTCTACCATCTGGATATCCACTCACTGACACTCAAATACACCTGCAGCATGCCTTGGTGAGTACAGAGCACATCGGCCCCTCAGCACACTGGGACCAGACCAGGTGGGAGTACGGAGGGGAGATGGATTCAACAATGAAGACTGCTCCTCGGTAGGGCCATCCCAGCACTTGCCATAGGGTTTTGGAGGGATAGATTTTCAGGATACTTTTAGACTCTCACTGTCTACGTATTGCCCCACAGACACAGGACCCCAGTCTGTTCCACGGGGTTTAGAGCACTATGAAGGATGCCCACACTGTCTTTGTCAACATCAGTGGGCTGACCAGCTTCGGAGAGGTGACGACCCTGGTTCCAGCCCTGTCTCCTTAGGAACACCTGTGCCCTGCCTGTTCCACCAGAAAAGGCACATATATGTACAACCCATTGCAATTATGTGTGCCTGGAACTCCCCTACCTGCAGACCGTACTGGCTGAAATGAACTGTCTGGGCATGATGGTAAGCTTGTTACGTGTCATGAAATCACGGCTCTGGAGGCCATACAAGTGTCCCAGGCACATGTCATCTTCTCTGACTCAGCCACCTGGGGTGTGTACATGGACACAGGGAATGCTCTGCATGATATCCTACAGCAGCTGGTGAAAGTGGATCTGACCCCTTGGACATAAATTCCACCATGCCACCTGGACCCTATCCATCAAATTTTGGGAACCCCACATTGAATGGCTCCAGTCACAGTCCAGTCTTGGTAACCTAGAAGCCTTCGGGTAGGGCTTCTAGTGAATACTTACTTAGGTCATTGAGAACAAAGCCAGGAGGAACCAATGAGCATGGTCAGATGTGTTCTCTAAAAATAATATCAAAAAAAATACCACGAACACAAAAAGAAAAATAAAAAACTCTAGGGTCTGGGGATGAATACATATAGATACATGTCATTATCTTCCCACTAAGCCACAAGAGAATCCAATGGCACAGCCATTGAACACATCCAATGGATACAGCCAGTGAGTGTCCAAGGCTGTCCCTGAGTTGCTTGGTTCACCGACTCCAAAGGGTGTCCAAAGGAGAGTGCACCACGAATCCATATTGGACTAGCATGGGCAAAGAACAACTTAGCTTTTATACTCAACTGGAAAGTGTTCTGTCCAGTTCAGGTGTGCAAGTCTCAGCTGGATTTCACACAAAAGATATATACAAATACACACGTGCGCAACATCTCCTTATTACACTCTGAAGCTTTGATTGTCTGGCAGTTTTTGGGTTTGTCGTTTGATTTTTCTTTTGCTTTATTTTGGAGGCACATTAGTTGAGGTTCAGAAAAGGCTGTCCACATGGAGTTCCAGGGATCTAACCCTGTCAGCCTCATGAGAAGGATTTCATTCCCCAAACCTCCTCTTTGAGCCTAGATATCAGAAACATCTTCCTTTGGTGTAGCATGCAGGTGTTTTGTTAGGTTCTACCATATTTGAACTAAAACAAAGGTCTTCCCTGGTTCCTTTGTATGTTGGTTTACAACTTGGAATTACCACCAAGCAGAGATGGTGGGACTGGCTCAGGAGAGCTTGAGCTATCTGTCTTTACTGCCCCAGCCAGGGCTGGTCTCTGGACTCAATCAAACTAATGGTTTTGGCAGGCAGCTTGCTCTCCATGTGAGGAAGATGACTGACAGGCTACATATGTGTTAACCCTAAGCCTGGTCTGGATGCTATCTTTCTCGACTCTGGTTCAACTGGGGTTGAAGATGCAGTGCATGGGGTGATTTGACACGTTTGAATGATCTCCATCTAAGGGAGTTTTCCATGATCTCCCATCTACCTTGGGTCACTCCCTTTGCACTGATCCATCTTCCACCTGGGGAGAGTTTACCAAACTGAAGCCACCACATAGGGTGCAAGAGTGACAAAAGTCTCTCAGGACCTGGAGCTGTAGCACAAGGGTAGGGTGTTTACTGATCTTGCACCAAGCTAACCGGATTCGACCCCTGCCATCCCATATGGTCTCTCTCGCACCATCAGGATTTTCTTGAGAGCAAAACCAAAAGGAACCAATGAGCATGGTCAGGCGTATTCTCCTACAACAGTACCAAAACCATAACAAACCACGAAAACCAAAAGAAAAATAGAAACTCATAGGACTGGGGATGAATGAACTTAGATCCATGTCATTACCTTCTCATTAAGCCACAAGAGTATCCAAGGGCACCATACCTTTTGCATGGGCACCTTAAAATTGGAAAAATATTAGACAGTAAGAGGAGTGATTATACTTCAGGGAACTCTGGAATTTTTTGTTACTGGGGGCCCTCAAACCTGAACATTAGCCATAGAAACTAGAGGTAGGCTTTAGTCACCTAGACTTGGGTCATGGTGGTGGGGTTGTCAATGAGGGGTCTTATCGTTTGGCATTTGGTGTGATGACATTTCATCATGCTTGTTTTTGCATTTTATGTGAAACTGTGCCTGTTTTCACATCAATTCCCTAGGAGAATTCTGTTTGGTAGCACCTTAGACCTCTCCCTGCATCACTTGACACTGTGAAGACCTCGTCCTCACATTGCTATCAGTTGAAACCCTGAAGCCCCTGTGTGCAACCTTGTTATTGCCCACACAGTCAGTGGTCAAGGTAGTCCCTGAACTGCTTGGTTCACCAACTAAAAGGGTGTCCAAAGGACAGTGCACCACGAATCCACATTGGACTAACATGAGCAAATAACGTGGCTTAGCTTTTATTCTCAACTGGAAAGTGTTCTGTCCAGTTCAGGATGCAAGCCTCAGCTGGACTTCAGGCCCACCTGCAGAAGCATTCCCTGATCACCCCAGCATACACAGAGCTGCTGCACCAACTGTTCACTTAGTCAGCCATCCAAGCTTGTCTTTAGGTTGATCTAAACCAACCTGAAACTGGAAGTCATGCATTCCCCAGAAAGGCAACTCGGGCAAAGTTGAGGAGATCAAATGGGTGTCCACATGCCTCAGAACCTTGTGACCTCACTGGGTGGAAGTGACCTCATAGAATTCCATTGCCACGGCACCGCCAATAATCAAACTGGTGGCCTTGAGAAGAGGTTCATTTCTCAGGGAGAGACCAGTTGGTTTGGCATAATGACTGATCGAATTCTCTACATAATATCTAATTTGTCTTCTGTCCCCTGGGACAGCACCTCTGCAGGTAAGCCAGCACCTGCTGTCTACACAACAGGTGCCATTCTTCAGCCACTTGAACTCCTGTGCTTCCACACCTCCCAACATACCAGGTAGACGCCTGTGGCTGTCACCTCAGGGAGCCAACCATGGTTCCACTCCAACCAAAACCCTGGGGCCATTTTTCCCTGGAAAAAGTCAGGAAGCTTTTGGTCTTGAGAAATACAACCCTGTCCTTGAGCCTCCTAGAGGTTTCCATCTAGTCTCTTTCCCTAATTAGCCTCAGTCCAAAGTCAAGTGCCTTTTGGTGAGGAAGTGAGAAATACCAGTAAGGTAGAAATGCTGCCAGGCCTCTTGAGCCAGACACATTGCTGTCTGGTTAGACATCCAAGCCAGTCCCTTCACACTTGGACCAAACCGAGGCACTGAGTCCCTGAAAAGAGAGGGCTGTGCTATGTGACTGGGAAGGACTGAAGAGCCCAGGAAGTGATGACTCTGAGATCCTGGGTAAGGAATGTCGACGGAATGAGTGAGTGGAGGGAGTCCCAGGAAGTGGGGTTGCTTTGAGCCTGGAGCCTGACTTCAAACCTCTTGCTCGCTCAACAAAGAATCAGACTCTTTTCTACTCTCCAGCCAGAAAGAACTCGGGGACTCAATCATTCAGTGTCAAAGGGGTTGTCAAGTTGGCTGTGGGTTCTTAACAGTTTTTTTTATGTTTTTGCTCTTTGTCTTTGAGCCACAGGCATTCCTCTAGGAGCTATGCTCAGGAAGGATTCCAAGAAGTACTGGGTGTTGTGGGGACTGCAGGAGAGGCTGGACCGAGATAGAACCTGGGTCCAACACATGCAAGGCCAACATACTACCAAGTGTCTTATTGCTCCTGCCTTCTTAACTGATTCGTACTCCATTTTTCCCCCAATGCAAAAGTCATTTCTGTGAAACCCTGAGATAACCTAAAGTGGGGCCTGGAGAGATTGCACAGCGGTAGGGAGTTGACCTAGTCTATGGTTCACCCAGGATAGACCCAGGTTCGATTCCTGACATCTTCTATGGTTCCCCAGCCTACCAGGAGTGATTTCTGAGCACACAGCTAGGCTTAACCCCTGAGTGCCACAGGGTATGGCCCAAATCCCAAAGAATACAAAAAAAAAAAATAGAACCTTAAGCTGACGTGGCTCAAAGGCCACCCCCTGCACCCCCGCCAAATCCAAAACTGTCTTCTAAAATGGATAGACAACTCAACAGATTGGAGCAGATGCCTTGCATGTGAGAGGGCCAGATTTCTATCCTCAGCACCACAAGTGTGACCCCTAAGCACAGAGCCAAGAGTAGTCCCGCAACACCAAATGGTGCCTCACCAAATCGAATCCAGGGAACCCAATTGGTTCTGTTCAAGTAGAGAGTGATGGGAACCTGCCTGAAACCTTGGTGCTTTCTTCTGGTTAGAACCGAAAGTTCCCATGCTGCAAACATGCTTCTGGAGATGCTTTTGTGGTCAGCACCCAGGCTCTTGGGGACTCTGGACTCCATGTCCAAGGCTAGGTCTTCTTGGATGCTAAACAGATTAGGAGGGAGAGAGAATGTTGCCAGGAGGTGGCAGCTGTGTGTGTGTGACTGAGTCTGATTTTCTTTCTAGCTGTGGCCCCCAGTACTCCCTCCTGTGGATACTCCCACCTCTTCTATAGAGGCTATGGAGAGAGGCAGGTGGGCTGGCACGGAGAATCCTACTGCCTGCTGGGCAGCTACAGGTCGTATGGTGATCGCCCCCTGGCCACTCCAGCCAAGGGAGAAGTCCAGCAGCTGGCACCCCGACGGGCCCCCAAGAGGCACCACCCAGTGGACCTCTCGGACATGGAACTGGGCTCTCCCAGATCAAAGAAGCCCCGCTTGCAGTTGGAGTCCGGCACAGGCGATGGGACCTCTGGAGAATCTCCCCTGGCTGCACCAGCAGAGGTCCATGGGGAGAAGCCTGCGCCCCTACGGGCCCCCAAGAGGCGCCACCCGGTGGACCCCTCGGACTTGGAGCTGGGCTCTCCCAGATCAAAGAAGCCCCGCTTGCAGTTGGAGTCCGGCACAGGCGATGGGACCTCTGGAGAATCTCCCCTGGCTGCACCAGCAGAGGTCCATGGGGAGAAGCCTGCGCCCCTACGGGCCCCCAAGAGGCGCCACCCGGTGGACCCCTCGGACTTGGAGCTGGGCTCTCCCAGATCAAAGAAGCTCCGCTTGCAGTTGGAGGCCGGCACAGGCAACGGGACCTCTCAAGCATCCTCCTTGGCTGTACCAGCAGAACTCCATGGGGAGAAGCCAGCTTGCCGACGGGTCCCCAAGAGGCGTCACCCGGTGGTCTCCTCGGACTTGGAGCTGGGCTCTTCCAAACCAAAGATTCCCCGTTTAAAGTCTGCTGCCAACATGCAGAAGCTCTCTCAATGAGCCCCCTGCCCCAACAACCCAGTCTCTTCCTGCCTCTCCCCTTCAACACTCCATGCTGGGTTATGGCAGATGCACAGCAATCCTTTCTTCCCTGCCCTCCACCCTCAAGCCAATAAAATGTATTTATTGTTTGAACTGTTTGAAGTTCACTTAGTCCACTCCAGGCTCCTAACCTCTCAGTTGCCTGAGGTACATGCCCCAGTAGGTGTCCTCCCTTCTAAGACATTCTAGAGCACCACAGAGGGTCTTCAGTGGTCTCCAGAAAGGACTCTTGGCTGCAGCCTCTGTGGGACTCACAAGGACTCCAGAGCCTATGGGACAGGATCTAGGCAGGGGATTGAAATAGTCCAGAGACTGACTGGCTCTTCAAGCACATGTCCTCTCTTCCTCTTCCCTCAAACTAATTACATTTTGTTGAATCCTCACTTCTCTTGGGGGTGGGATAAGAGGAGCTGTAGCACAGTGGGAAGGGTGTTTGCATGATGTCACTAACCTGGGTTCATTATCTGGCATCCCATAGGGTCCCACGAGCCAGCCAGGAGTTATTTCTGAGTGGACAGCTGGATATAGCCCCTGAGTGCTATGGTATGTTGCCGCCCACAAACAAGAAAAAAAAAAGCCATGTTCGACTGAAACATAGCACTTATTTTGCAAGTAGGGCATCTGCCTTGTATGCAGCCAACCCCACTTCAATCCTGGCATCCCATCTGTTCCGATGACCTGTCATGGGGAAATTTGAAATATTGAAAGTTTTCAATACTTTCATATCATTTCTTTCCAGGAATAGCCAGCTTCATGCCCCCAGGATCTATCCATATGGGTTGAATTTCACTATTTGTTTCTGACTGGTACAAGGCCATGACCAGCTCTACTGGTTCATTTTATGTTTTAATTTGGGGGTTTTGATTTGTTTGTTTAGGGGCCACTCTCAGTGATGCTCAGGGGTTTTCTCCTGAGTCTGTGCTCAAGGATCGTGGCAAGACTGGGCATTCTAGTGGTGCTGGGGATCAAACATGGGTCTGCATGTGCAAGGCAAGCACCCTACCATCATACAATCTGTCTCCAGAACAGGCCAGTGGAAGAACTGCAATAGACCTAACTTGTCAATCATAACCTGGAGGAGGCCTGGAGATGGTGCTAGCTTCTCTGGTTTCATTTAGCTCCTCTCTATTCAGCTTGAATTTCCCATCAAGTCCTGGCAGGTTCAATATTCATGTCCTGGGAACACACACACACACACACACAGAGAGAGAGAGAGAAAGAAAGAGAGAGAGAGAGAGAGAGAGAGAGAGAGAGAGAGAGAGAGACTTAAATCCAAACACACAACATCTTCCTATTTCTCACTGAAGCTTTGTTTTGCTTTTTTGGTTTTGTCACTTAACTTTTTTGTTTGTTTGTTTGTTTTTGGGACACATTATTTGAGGTTCAGAGTTTACTCCTGGCACTCCTGGTGGGAAGGTTTGGTAACATGGAGTGTCTGGGATCAAACCCTATCAGCCTCATGAGAAACATTTTATTTCTCAAACCTCTTCTTTGAGCCTAGAGACCAAAAGCGTCTTCATTCACTATTACAACCATGTGTTTTTTTTTTTTTTTTTAGGTTTTAACTTATTTTAACTAAAGAAAGATCTGGATCCTTTGTATGTTTGTTTATAACTTGGAATTAGCCCTAACAGAGATGGTCTTTCCAATAACCATGGGTGGGACTGGCTCAGGATAGCTTGAGGTAGCTATTTGTCCTTACTGCCCCAGCCAGGATTGATCTCTCAACTCAATAAAAACAGCAATTTTGGCAGGCAGCCTGCTCTCCATGTGAGGAAGAAGACTGACAGTCTGCATGTGTTTACCCTCAGCTTGTCTGAATTATTTCTTCTACGACTCTGACTCACCTGCGGTTGGAGATATAGTGCGTGGGATGACTTTATAGGTTTTCCTTATCTCTATCTCAAGGAGTCTTCCAGGGTCTCCCATGTTACTTTAGGTCACTCTCTCTGCACTGGTCCATCTGCCACTTGAGAAAGTTTAAAAAACTGTAGCTACCAAATAGGGTGCAAGAGTGTGAAAAGTCTAGTGGGACCTGAAGCTTTAGCTCAAGTGTGGGTGTTTACCTTGTACAAAGCTAACTGGATTCTACCCCTGGCATCCCATATGGTTCCCTAGCACCATCAGGAGTGATTTTTGAGTGCAAAGGTAGGAGTAACCCCAGATCATTGTCAATGTGGTCTCAAAAAAAAACAAAAAACAAAAAACAAAAACAAAAAAAAAACAAAACAAATCACAATAACCAAAAAAAAAATCCCTCAAGGGACTCGAAATGGATGAACATAGACCCCGAAGATTCAGCAGAGAGAAATAGCTCTGAGAAAAGACATTTCTTGTGTGGATGTGTTATGTTTGTCTAATTTATGTAGATAGCTGTGATTTTTCATGTGTGTATCCTATGTGGTATGTACATAGCTGTGTATACACATGGCAGGTAAATGGTGTGTGTAGCATATAGGCATCAATAGTGTGTATAAGTTTTGCAAGTGTATATGATATGTGTCATATATACACCGTGTGTGCCTATGTGTGTACATGTACATGAATTCTTGCTGGAGACAAGTTCTCAGAAGCTGCAGCTAGAATGGAGGCTGGGTTGGGCAGGGCAGAGGAGTAGCCTGCCCAGCAAGAAGCCAGCTGGTAAAAGCTCTGAAGTTTTTTGGGAGAGCCAGAACCATAGACACTCTGAGACAAGGAGGCGGAGCCTCAGAATGCAGGTGCCAGGCATTTCATTATTTATCTTAGAATTTTCCAAGCTTGTATTGGACCTGTAATTCTCTTTCACGCTTGTATTGGACCTGTAATTTCTCTCCTCGACATTTGGAAGACATTTTTGTGTTTGAAGTTTTTCTCCTACCTAGGATGCTGATTGTTATGTTTTAAATTGCATTTTGTCATTTCAGCTGATTTTTCTTTTGTTTCATTTTGGATCCATTTCATCGTATTTTTGGTTAATCTATTGTGTAAGTTTGAGTGCGTGTGTGTGTTTGTGTGTGTGTGTGTGTGTGTGTGTTGGCCACCTCTATGTTTAATGTTAGTCTGTATTATATGTAATTTCTCTCCATATTATACTTAATCTTTCCTTGTATATGACTATTTCTTTTTCCTGAGAAGATGATGCCACTTATTTAAATACAGGAACCTGACACCAACAACAGCTTAAGTGTAAAAAAGTTTCATCGGGACCATGGAGAATGACTTGGGTTGGACAGACTGGTATGCTTGAAGCCCAGAGTTGGTCTTATGCCAATAAACTTCTGTGGTGAGGCCTTCTTGTAATCAGGCCAAGGATTTTTTTTTTCCTTTTTTTCTCCATATTTTTCTGGGCCTATGCAAACAACAGTGATTGCCACTTTCACACCTTTACTACTGTATTATTTTTAGCACTTATCTTTAAGAAAGAAATAAAGCAGCTTGGGGGCTGGGTGGTGGCGCTGGAGGTAAGGTGCCTGCCTTGCCTGTGCTAGCCTAGGACAGACCTCGGTTCGATCCCCTGGTTTCCTATATGGTCCCCCAAGCCAGGAGCGACTTCTGAGCACATAGCCAGGAGTAACCCCTGAGCATCACTGGGTGTGCCCCCCCCAAGAAAAAGAAAATAAAAGAAAGAAAACAGCTTACTGAACTTAAAAAAATAACTGTAGGGGCCCGGGAGATAGCATGGAGGTAAAGCGTTTGTCTTTCATGCAAAAGGTCATCGGTTCGAATCCCGGTGCCCCATATGGTCCCTGGTGCCTGCCAGGAGCAATTTCTGAGCAAGGAGCCAGGAGTAACCCCTGAGCACTGCCGGGTGTGACCCAAAAACCAAAAAAAAAAAAAAAAAAAAGTTCTGGAAATCAGAGTCTATCCCAACCCCGAAGAGGCTTGGGAAAGACCCCTCCTAATAGGACATGCAACAGAGGACAAGAGACTCAAGATCAACTTATGGCTCAGTCTTTGATGGAAATTTTCCAAGAACCTTGAAGAAGACTATAAGGTTAGACAAATTACTGTGCCTGGAGACTGCGGATGGCACTAAGCCTGGGTGCTTCACTTTTAGACCAAAAAGAGAGATAGCACAGAGGTGTTTGCCTTGCAAGCAGCTGATCCAGGACCAAAGGTGGTTGGTTTGAATTCCGGTGTCCTATATGGTCCCCATGCCTACCAGGAGCTATTTCTGAGCAGACAGCCAGGAGTAACCCCTGAGCACCGCTGAGTGTGGCCCAAAAACAAAAACAAGGGGCCTGGGAGATAGCATGGAGGTAAGGCGTTTGCCTTTCATGCAAAAGGTCATCG
>PVKC010006382.1:0-31249 GCA_004027635.1 Crocidura indochinensis | reverse complement strand
GAAGGAAGGAAGGAAGGAAGGAAGGAAGGAAGGAAGGAAGGAAGGAAGGAAGGAAGGAAGGGCTCAGGGTGTCTGTATCTGCAGATCAGGGAACAGGGTATAAATCCATCAGAGAAGGCTACTCATGCCTCCCATGTCTAAAGGTTTAAAAGAAAAATTTATATACAATAAGGTCTTTTGCTTGTCAGATATTTTCCTGATTTATGTCATCTTATTTCAGCTCCAGTTTCCTCTGAGCAGGGACTCTGGCTCAGCAAGGGCCAGTGACTTGGGCCGTGGCAAAGATTCAAACTCAAAATTGCCTTTCTCCTAAGTCCCTATTTTTCTTTCCTTTTTCTTTCCTTTTGCTTTCTGTCATGTTTTTTGTTTGTTTGTTTTATTTTTTTTTGTTTTTAATACTGATTCCTATGATTTCCCCCTCTTGTTAGAAGACTGGAGAAGCTAAGAATTCCATCAAAAAAGCTGATTTGGGGGCAGTAGCAATAGTATGGGATAGTATGGCAGGTAAGGCATTTACTTTGCACACAGTTAACCTATGTTCCTTTCCCCGCATTTGAACATGGTCCCCAAAGCCTGCCAGGAGTGATCCCTGAACACAGAGCAAGCTACTCACTCAGACATCTTAGTGGAGAACCTTTTATATGTAAGATGTTTTAGCTCTTTGAATTTTTCTATCTACATGTAGCACAATCTACATTGAGGTGAGGACAGAGGGCCAGAGAAGTTGAGTGACTTTCTCTAAATCACCCAGCTTCTAAGTGATAGAGACAGATTGAAGCTCATCTCTGCCCCATACTGCTAAGTAGGATCTCTTGGCTTTGTTTTTGCGAGGATCGTGAGTTTCTAAGCTCACTTAGAACCAACCCTGGACTCCTGGACAATGTTTCTCCTAGTTGGCTCTCTTACCACATTCTCCCAGGGTTGCCCTCATCAGCATCGATGCTGTCTGGCAGTTTCTCTGACATTCTTGGGTCCTTAGCAGCTGGGATTCTTTTGCTTGGACTGCCAGTTCCAAGGAGGAGTGTTTATTTTTCTTTCTAAATGGGAAAAGCTGCAGTGTATGTAAGATCTCTTTCTAAAAAGATTTTCTTAAAACAAAACCATAATTTCCATTTAATTTAGGACCTATCCAAGCTACCCCTGAATGGGGATGGGAGTCTGCCAGGGTCCTGGCAAATCAGTTTGTGTAATTAGAAGGTTAATTTGGGGCCCGGGAGATAGCATGGAGGTAAGGCGTTTGCCTTTCATGCAAAAGGTCATCGGTTCAAATCCCGGTGCCCCATATGGTCCCCTGTGCCTGCCAGGAGCAATTTCTGAGCATGGAGCCAGGAGTAACCCCTGAGCATTGCTGTGTGTGACCCCCCCCCCAAAAAAAAAGAAGGTTAATTTGTGCCTGATTCCAACAGTTGCGAAGAATCATTCTGGAAGCCTATGCCCTTTTACCAAAAATTCTATGGACTCTTTTAGGTTGTTCAGGTATCTCTATGAACTGAGATTTCCCAGAGTTCTAAAGATGAAGGACTTTGGAAAGAATGATGTTTCCAGGTAATTTTATATCTCTTTACTCCTATACCAAAAAAAAAAAAAGTGGTGGTAAAGAAAAGGTCATATGGCAGCTCTGTAGAACATATCTAACTTCTGGTAGCTAATAAAACTAAATCCTTTCCTCCTTCCTTTATGATGACTTTTGAGATATTTGTAGACAGTTTTCCAGATATATAAGGGATGAGTATGTTCTAACTAGAGAGATCCTATGTAATCAGTAAAAGCAGACATGCTTCTATTTAAGAAAGAAAATATTGGGGCCAGAGCTATACAGGAGGTAGGATGGGTGTTTGCCTTGCACACGGCTGACTCGAGTTTGATCCCCAGCATTCCATATGATCCCTAGAGCTTGTCACGAGTAATTTCTGAGCACAGAGCCAGGGAAACCCCTGGCTACCATCAGGCATGATCCCAAATAAAACAAAACAAAAATATATTGCTCATATATTTGAGCCTGAAGTCCCATGTTTCTGGATGGCCCCAATAATGTGGCATTTAACTGGCCAATAGCAATAAAAGTGGGGTTGAAAAAATGAACAGATTGAAGTCAAATTTCTCACAGTGTTGATAATAATGTCCATCTATGAGTTTTGTGCTATTCAGTATAGTATCTAATAGGGGATGACATTGAATTATGTCCTTTTCAAAATGAGACTCCTGTGATTCAAAGGAGTCGTCAGGGATGCATCACTGTGAAAGCATTTGTTTGGGGGCACCTGGGCCTTGTCTTCAGGTGCCAATGTTAGTGGGATTCTAGGGCACCTGGGAAGAAATAGTCAAGTGTGAAAATCAGCCACTCGGGGGTCCCAGTCTCTCTCCTAAGTGCCCTTTGGATGTGAGGTTGCCCTGTCCTTGGTGTCCTACTGTTTCCTTAGTTACAGGAATGACTTTGGAGACATCATCCCTGTGCCTGATTTTATTCTTCACCTGCAAATTCTCTAGGTCAGACCTTGTTGGTGCCTTTGTGTCCTATGCTGAAAAACTATAGGTGCCAAAAATCAAGATAGAAAAGTCTTTCTTTTCTACCTCCTTCCATGAGTCTTTGCCCATTTGCCATGACCCAACACACACACAAATAGACACACACACAAACAGACACACACAGGCACACACATATGCATGCACATATGCAATCATCCCCATAGGAACAGAACCACAAACACAGTACAATCACACAGGCTCACGGAGACAATGACGTTTGCCCCACTGCAAAATGAAGACTCAAGCTTGGCCTCAGGTTCTAAGGTTCACAGACAGCCCCCCACAAAGACCAGACCAGGTGCTCCTCTTAGCTGGCCAGGCCCTCCCCTGTAGCCTCCACCAGGGGCAGGCAATTATGTCCTCCTAATTGGGGGCAGTAGGGATAACCATTCAGGGATCAGGTCTGGTTTTGTACAGTTTACAAAGCCCTTTTTCATACGTTACCTCTGGCAAATGCTGGTGACTCTAATTTAATTGCCATATTGGCTTTCCAGGAGCTAAGGCTTCTTCCTGACCTTGCAAAGTAAACAGGTCACATTTTGAATTAATGTAATAGAGCGTCTTGAGGAACTAGGGCCCTCTAATTAGTAGCTCCCATGATGCGACTGGAGACTGCTGCTCTTTTCCCACAAATTTCCCCAAATGCCATTGCATTAAAAGGTACAAAAATAACATTTTGGGTGTGTGACTGGGTTGAACCTAGGATTCCTAGACCACCCCCTGAGAAAGCTGTGGTCTGAGCTTTTTTCCATCTGGAAACTAAAGCCAGGCTTTAGTCCGTGTCCGTCCCCACCCCCTCCCCAGCCCTCTGAGGTCAAGATAATACTGATCTGCTTCTGGGGTACTTGTGGATACCTCACACTGTTCACAGCCTCAGCTGACACCACAAGACCTTATGAACATGCAATATTTGAGAGCTGAGCTTTATTTATATTTTCCTAGTCCTCGCATGTCCAGGACCATTCCTATTCTTTTCCCCTGTGTCTTTTAAGTCTGTACCCAGGGTGGCTGATTGCTGAAAGAGACCAGTGCCTGATCTGCACATGCATGACCCATGAACTGAGCAAAAGCCTGAGGCTGTGGCCCTATAGTTTATGATGAGGCAGCCTGTGAGGTTGCCTTAACTCCATTGCCTGGAGCCATAGTTACTCTTTTTAAAATCATTGTGATTTATAAAGTTATATATAGTTGAATTTCAGACATACAATGTTTCAGCATCAATTCCATCAGCAGTGAGTGTCAACTTCCCTCCATGAGTGTTCCCAGAGCCTATCCCATACCATACCTCCCCTCTCCCACCCTCACAGCATTGATGGAGTTAAAGGACAGAACTAAATAGTCAAAGCACAGAGTCAACAACACTGAATTTGTCATAAGACCCAAACTTGAAACAATCAAACTTAAAAAGGTACCTGTAATCATAGTTACTCTTGTATCACTCAAAGCCTGCAGATACCCGAAGTATTGCTATTTACTGCCCTTCTCTTGCTCAGATCTTACTCCTGGTTTACACTCAAGGATCACTCTGATGGGAATCAGGAGACCCTAGGCTGCCAGGAATGCCAGAATCGAATCCAGGGTAACCATGTGTAAGGAAAGCCTCCTGCCCTCTATTCTATTCTCAGATTTCTACTTTTCTTCCCTTGAAGCTGCTCCTTTATCAGAATTTTAAAGAGCCAACATTTTAATTTTAAAAGCAAGTTATGTATTATGCCAAGAATCATTGCCATAAACAGAAGGTAGCTGCCATCATAAATAGCAGAGGACTGCTTATCTTGGTTGAGGGATGAGGAGGGTTTGGGTTCAAATCACTCAATTGACTCTAGAGACTTCTGACATCCTCCAAGGGCTTGCAAGCAGTGGAAGTTGTTCTGCTTGTGATTCGGCATGATCTACTGTCTCTTTGCTCTCCTCAGTGCCTAGAATTGTCTCCATTAAATCATTTTATATCATTTTTGGGCTTTTCTACTATTCTATCTACCATGATGCCCCACCTGTAGCCTGCTTAACTGGAAAATAAGCTTCTCTGAGCATTCCCAAAGTCCATCCTTCTTCTCTGGGCCAAGAGTGGCAGCTTCTAGACGGGCTGTTCCCCTCTATCCCCTTGCAACCTCCTGTCCTTGCCCCTATTTGAAGTGGTGAACTAGTTGCTCTGAACTCAGCTTGATTCTCCACTGTTGCTTCAACTGTTGAACTACACAACCCTGAAGTTTCCATCACTCCCTCCCCTCACTTTCTCTCCCCTGCCATGGTTTATGTAGGTGCTTGAGATTAAACAAGGAAAAAAAATTCCTCGTGCTTTGAAAAGGCCCAAAAGGACCATAGCCATAGAAAGCCAGAAAAGGCCCTATGGGGCCACAGGAAGAGAAAGAGCTATTGGACTCTCCAGGTTCTTGCTGTGCTTCATGCTATGGGTAACCTGCTTTGCCCTCCGGAAAAGAACTGGACCTCAATTTTCCTGACTGTGAGGAGGATGTTGGCTTTTATTCATGATTCACAAAATTATGGTGTAGATGAGAAGAGACAGAATGTAGTGAATGCCAGTGTCTGTCTCCTTAGTCCCCTTCTGGAAGCCGGGTTTGGTGCCAGGTCTCTAGAAGAAAATGAACAGTTCTGGAAGGACCTGCACGGTCCAAATCCTCTCCTAGATGTTTCCCTCAGGTTCAGCACAGGAAAGGAAATTCAAATCCCAGCTAAGCAAACAGATCAGGGATCTTGGGCTTCCTCCTTGCCCTCCTAGTGTGTCCTCCATCCCCACATTCCCAGACCCCAGGACTGTTGATACTTGTTTTCAGATAAAATTGTGATGTGTTTTCCTTCTGCTCTCCTGGATTTCCCCCCCTGTCCAAGCCCCCAGAGTTGAAAGGAGGGGAAAATGACAGGAAATTCATTAAGGCTTCCCTCCCTTACTTCTGGACAGATCACATTTCTCTAAAGAATCCTGGAAAGCTGGGACCTGGGTTATGTTTGTGCTTCCAGAAACCTAGATTTAGAAGCCAGAGAGGAGGGCAGAGGTCCTGCTCCATTCTTTGTGACCCTGAGGTCAAAGGACACAGTGATAAAATAGTCGAGTTCAGCTCTATCACCCACTTACCCATGTGGAAATGGGAAAATAGAAACCAGAATTTATGTGAGGTGAGAGAAAGTAGCCTTGAGCCTCTGGGACAGCGGCAAGTGCTTGGTGCTCATTGCTCCTCCATGGTTCCTTTTGAACACTGGCCCAACATGAAGGACATTTTCAGCTGCTGATCCAAGTGGAACTTTGATTGTTGTTTGTAAACATGTTTCTTATACACACAAAACTAAATAGTCAAGCTCAGAGTCACTATTGTGGTTAGAGGTGGCATCATGGGAAAGGGGAGGATCAAGTGGGGAGTAAAACTTACAGATCCCCCAAAACTGGCTGTCTGGGGGAAACTTGGAAGTGAAAATGGAAATTCAGAGACTAGTCTCCTACTTTGCTTTGGCAACATTCTGCTCCTGGTAGCCAAAGCATTTCCAAGCCTGCATCACATCTCTGCTTTTGTCCTCCTTACTATCACTGGGGAACATTCCAAAGCCCAGATAGACTCAGAGAGCCTTTAGGAGTCTCTCCTACCCACTTCCAACCCCCATCAGGCTTGGGTCTCTCCTCACCTTCTTCCCAGAGGTTCCCTGTGTTCCCAGGCTGTTCTTATGCTGCTATAACATCAGACTCTCAGGGTCGTGGCCCTCCACGCTGCCCTGCAGGGCACAATGAATGGCTGGTGAAAATGGAAGCAGAGACTTTGGAACTTTCTCATGTGGCATGATAGGGGCTCAGGGAAGTTGATTCACCCTTTAGAACCACTCAGTATAGCCAGTGGCAAATTCCAAGTCAGAGGGAGCCTGTATACTACCCCAGTTCCTCAGAGTCATTGGCCAGTGTCCAGGGCCAGGTACAACCTCAGCCTGTGGACCAAAGGAGTCCATGCCTAAGCATTGCTGGGCCTGCATGCTATGCAGGCTCACACCACAGTCTCTTGGTTCTGCCTCCAGGGCCTCCAGAATAGAATTTGGGGTACGGGTTTGAACGCTAACTCCTTTACTTATGGTCTGGTGCAAAATGAAATGCAATGAGGGCCTGCCTTGTTGGTGCTGTTGGAATGCAGCATGAAATCCCATGTGCTGGCACTGAACAGAACACTTGCTTTTCATTCAGTCTTGACAAACAGCAATTGCTGTTCTTGTTGGTGTGGTTGTGCTCATGTCACTGAACAGTCTCAGAATGGAGCCATGGTTCACCCAAAGCCCCAGGCAGGAGGTAGCACTCCAGATGTGTCCAGGCCCTCTCACCAAATCAGGCTGCCTCCCTTCACCTGATAGCTTTTGTCCCTTTTGACAATAGCCCCCAGGAAGCTAGAGATCTTGGGAGACTCCCCAGAAGATCAGAGGTTCCCGCACCCCCCCTTCCACCCCTGCCCTCCTGCCTGGAGCATGTGACTGCATGAACATCTGGGCAGCAACCCCAACCCAGGTCAGAACCCCCTGAATGAAAACGCTGAGTTGACACCAGCATGGAGCCCTTTAAAGAGGTCCCTGTGGGGCCCCTGCCTTGGTGACAAGATGATGCATGAGAGCTGGCTAAGCAGCTTATTTGTCTGAGCTGGTGATGGCCTTTGTCTGGAGGTGGCTTAATGGTAAGAAGCAGTGGCCCTTGAAAGCCCAAACAAGGGACACAGGCTACGGGGTCAACCAACTCACTCAGCAAATGGCCCCAGCACTCAACCGTGGGCCTGGTTCATTCCCCCTCTTCTGCTTTGCAGCCTATGAAGTACAGCCCCAAAATAACTGGGGCAGAGGCTCTAGGCTTATTGCATGACAAGGGGTCTGCAGGGGGAAGAATCACCCTGGGACTTGCCCTGATTCTCAGGATCCAGGCACCCTGCCTGGCCTTGGCTTTCTGAGGCTTACTGCATCCCTGATAAGGAGCAGCAAGCTACCTCTTCTGTTCACTGTTGGTCACCATTCAGGTATGGGGGCCCCTTTTCCTCCTCTCTGGACCTGCTCTAGTCAGCGAGCACAGCCCTCTGCCTGCACCCCTGCTTCAGCCAAGGCATCTCCCTTTAAACAGTTTTCTCCAAAGCATCTGAGTGAGATTCTAGCAAAAAAAAAATACTTCCAGCACTCCACACTCTGCTTCAGAGCATGAGAAAAATGCATGACATCTAAGTGTGACATTTGAGTTTGAATTATATCATTATTATAAGGGTCTAAAGACATCTGGAGAATTGTGGAATATTTAAGAAGTGGTGTGATCTTTGCTAGAATCATTATTTCTTTGTGGGGGGTTGGACTGTACTTAGTGGTCTTTGGGGCTTATTCCTGGTTCTTTGTTCACAGCTCATTTCTGGGGTTCTTGGGGGACCATATGTGGTGATTGGGATTAAACCAGGGTCAGTTGTATGCAAGACAAGTGCCTTCATCCTGTACTATATCTTAATCCCATCATTGTTTGTGATTCTGATGTGGTGATCATCAAGAGAATGTCTTTATTCTTAGGTGATCATGCTGACAATGTAAAGAGTTCTATGTCTGCCACTTTCAAATGATCAGCACAAAATATCATAAACAGAGAGAGAAAGCAATGTGACAATATATTAACAAGAAAGGTTTAGGGGGAAAATGTTTGTATGTTTTGCACTAGTCTTTTGAGTTTTCTGTAGGACTGAATATGTTCAAAAAAACAAAAACAAAAACAAAAAAAAGGTTGGAGAGTTTGTGCTTGTTGATGCAGAAATTGTGTAGTAGCACCTAGGTATTTGGGAAGGTTTCTTGGGACCATTGAGATTTGAACATCTTCTGTGGCAAGATCATACCCTCAGCCATGTGCAAACTAAGAATACAAAATCTGCTGAACCTTTGCAGAGACTATAATGTTCTGCAGTTGTGATAAAACAGGCACTTTTGGGATGTGGAGGGGCTCCAGCAAGGCGCTGGGGTCGGTAATAGGAACCACATTGGCAGGCGTGTGCTGCGCCCTCTAGAAATAGGCCTTTGGTGCAGGATGACTGGAACCAATTATGTGCGTTCATACTTGTTAAACTGCCCTGGCACCAGCAGTGATCCTCGTAACCAGAGTTTTACAGCAGCACAGCCATAGTGAAAGCTGGGCCAGCCTTGCCCCTGCTCTCTCTCTGTCAGGGGTTTATAGCTAGAGCATAAAACAATTCACTTGAGCAGAAATCTGAAAAACTCCAATTGTAAAGGCAAACTTCTGTTTCAAGTGTTCTCAGAAGGAGGTGTTTCAGGGTAAAAACCTTTTCCGCCTCCTGCTATTCCAGCCCTGGGTCAGGTTCCCAGTACCCTCCCTCCCTCTCCCGACTCGACTCCCCACCTCGAACCCAGACCACAATCCAATCAAATACAGAAGCTGCTGCATTCTGTGGTTGGGAGGGTTCAGTCGTGTCTAGGGCATCAGTCCTGGTCTCTGAGTCTGAGCCAAAAGCCCTGTGGCTTTAGGCAAGTTGGTTCTCCTCGATGGGTTTTGGCCCCTTATTTATTACAGGATGTAGTCATTGAAAACCAGCACACACAGTGAGCCTGCTTAGTAATATCTAGTGGATCAAATAAAGTGTGTCAGATGTATCAAGGAAGTCAGAGAATCCTTGTTTGATTTGTTGGTTATTTGGTTTGGATTTTGAGCCGCATGTAGTAGTGTATAGTTACTACTTCCATCTTGGTGCTTGGGAATTACTCTTCATGGTGTTCAGGGACCCTCGGTGATACCAGGGAATGAGTCTGCACTCACTCTGACCTTTCTCCTTGGTCCCATTGTCTTATTTTGACCATCAAGAAATAAACTCACAAAAATTCACGTTTTTTTATTTTAAATCTAAAGTGTGGTCAAAATACAGTTTTTAATAAAAGAGAAGGCACATTGAGAATAATGAAGGAAGAATTCTCTTTTACCCTCTTACAGTTTTCTGGAAAAGGGGGATAGTTTTTGAAATCAATTATAGACCTCACTTTAAGCTCCAGACCTGCTACTTACAGGCAGAGAGGTACAATATTCCCAGGCTCCTTTGCTCCCTCTCTATACCATAGGACCAACCTAGACATGAAGTGAGGATGTGCTTTACAAGAGAGCTCTGCTTGGCAGGCCTAGTTCATACTTTCCAGTCCACATATTGGGGGTAAAGCAGGCCTCTGAATCTGCTCCAAACTTTTCGCTCTCTTATCTGGAGAGCCAATGTCCTGCTGGAACTGGAAGCTTCATATTTTGCCCATTCGTAGGGCTGAAAAGTCTCCCAGAAATTGGGATAGAAAATCCCTACATCTTTTTGGACTGGAGAGCTCCTGTCATCAGGGGCTTTATCAGTATAGTGTTCCCTGTGTGGTATTCTACCCATGCAAAGTGGAAGTGGGGGGGGGGGCACCTGAGGGCTCTTATGAGATCTGGTGGTGCCTCTGGAGGGAAGCATTAGAAAATAGAAAGTTCTGGAACTGGAGCAGTGGTGCAATTGGTAGGGCATTTGCCTTCCATGCCCTAGGACAGACTGCAGTTCGATCCCTCATTGTCCTATATGGTCCCCCAAGCTAGGAACAATTTCTAGCCAGGAGTAACCCGAGTGTCACAGGGTGTGGTCCCGAAAAATGCAAAAAAAAAAAAAAGGAAAATTCTGCTTAGAGGTTGCCTAGACCCAAGCTCATGCTCCACCACAACCCCAAGCTGAGCATGACTCATCCCAGGTGCTGCCCACAAGCTCATTATCTACAGAAAGACAAGGTCTGAAAAGTAGATCAGCCTCAGCGCTAGAGGAGGGCAAGAGTATTCTCACCCATTCTGCATTGTAAGAGATACTGCTTCTACCGCTGCTGTGTCTGGGACCTCTTGCTCCCTCCACAGCCCTGCCCAGAAATCATGGAAGTGTCAGTGCTTGGGGTGCCTGGAAGGTTGGAGCAGGCAGGTGGAGAATGCAGCCACTAGCAGCCAGTCCATCCATCAATGCTCAGATCAGGGAGGCTCTGCAAGCCCAGGAGCTCAATTGCAGTGAGAATCAGCTATAAATTGTCCTGCTTGTGGGTGAGTGGTAACAGCCCCTATCTCTCCTGCATCCCAATTCAGCACTTACTCTTGGGGAATCTCAGCAGGCACTCCTAACCCCCATACCCCAAACTCAAGGTCAGGCTGCTTACAAGGAGTGTCTGAAGGGCTATTGCCAGGACCTCAACAGAAGGTCCTTTCCCTAGGGCTCCCCCACCTCTATGTTTCTGCCCATCATCCCTAGACCTCCACCCCACCTCCCTGTAAATATATGAACCCCCTTCATGTCCTTTCATAAGCATTGTTGTCTATGCTTTCATCTCTTCTCAGTTCTTTCCCAATCAGAACAATGGTTCAGACCCAGCAAGGCCTAGAGGGAGGTTGGTTCATTCCTGCATTTGACAATTGAAGCTGTTTGTCAGGCGCTTCTCCCTTTTAAGGGACTCTCTAGGGCCCAGGGGTTCAGGTGAAGACAACTCTTCTCTTTCAGCTCTGAGAAACAGGCCAGACTGGGAGCAGGGATAGAAGTAGCAGCTGGGGAGATGTGGCAGGCCCAGCTCTGGCTCAGCAGATAGATAAGCACCCTCCACACCTGTGCTGGGACACAAAGCAGGGTCCTGACAGGCACTGTCACCTGTCAGGGGCGTCCCCAGAGTGACCCACTCAGCCTGACCTGAGTCGGACTCAGGTTACGGTTCCCATTCTCAGGGCCCTGAAGGCCCAACAATGGCTGCTTGTCCTGTGGAACTGCCAGGAGGAAGACTCATGAGAGCAAGACTGAGAGATGGTAGAGGCTGCACAGCAGCTTCAAGTCATCTCAGAATAGATTGAGCAAGTTCAATCCTGTGAGGCTCCTACTCTTTACCAGAGACCCCTATACTGTGCCCGAGAGAGAGATCCAGTCTCTGCTCCATCTAGACCACTGCTGCTCAAGGGGAAAGGAATCTTTCTCTGATGCTCCTGAAACCAGGTCTGATCTTGGCAGGACTTATAGTGCAAGTCAAGAAATATTTTTATCTGTGCTTCCACCTCTCCTCAGTGCAAGCAAGAAATCTCCCTGTACTGGAGAAATAGTATAGAAGGCACAGCACTAGCCTGGCACGCAGCTGACCTAGGTGTTCAATATGCGGCATCCTATATGGTCCTCCAAGCACCATCAGGAGTGATTCCTGAGTGCTAAGACAGGAGTCACACTTTGAGCATTGCTGAGCCATTGTTGTGACACAAAAACAACAACAAAAAAAAATCGTTTCAAGAAGAAAAAAAACAGGTCAAGTCATAGGAACTTGCCACTATCTTCTGTCCATAGAGTGTTAGGTAAGCAATGAAATCATGTTTTCAAATAATATTTTAAAATATAAGAACACTCGGGGCTGGAGCGATGGTGCAGTGGTAGGGCATTTGCCTTGCACACGGACTGCAGTGCAATCCCCCAGCATTCCATATGGTTCCCCAAGCCAGGAACAATTTCTGAGCCTATAGCCAGGAGTAACCCCTGAGCGTCACTGGATGTGGCCCAAAAATGAAAAAAAAAAAAAAAGAGAGAGAAAAGAAAAGAAAAGAAAAGAAGACCACTCATGGTAGAAAATTAAAAAGTAGAGAAAAAGGTCAAATAGAACTACCTACAGCAGGGATGCAGTTTTGTTAAGTATCTGTTTCCACATGTGGAAGGAGAATGCTCAGTGCTGAGGGGCCTACATGGCTGCAGTTGGCATTACTTGGACTAGTTCCTTGTGAACTTTTTTCCTTTATATACTTTGTAGTGAAAACACACTACTTTTGAGTCAAGGAAAAATCAGTTTCCTAAACTCTAACATCTGTCTCTCCTGGTATATGCTTGACACTATTCCAGGGATGACAGGGTTAGAAGAACCAGGCCTTGCCCTTCCTATGCTTATAGACAACATGAAAGAATACAAGCATTCTCTCCCTGTTTCCAATAATGATTACAATGACACATTGGTTTGATGCTATGGAATGTTCTCTGTGTTCTACATATCTTCATATTTAAACCTTGACCCTCCACTATGGAAAGACAGAGGAACCCGTTTTGCTCATAGGTCATGCACAGAGTTGGGGAGGTAGAGAGGGCAAAGATTTTTTTCCTCATATCTGTGGAGAGGAAGTGAGGAGATTTGGCTCTTATACCTCCTGTTCCAGGATATATTTAGGTGCTTTGATTAGACAAGGCAGGGAAAGAGTTCCTAGGGCACAGTGGGCACCATCAACAAAGATGCCAAGGAATGCAGGAATGAGACATCTATGCAGTGGTGAATTCCACAAACCTTGCTTCCCTGTGAGCCTGTGAGTGAAGTGCAGAGAAGGTCAGGAAGTCTGAGCTTAATTCCAGGAAGCAGCAGCAGTGGGGAGCTCTGACACTCAGTGCCACACTGGAGAAAACTGGTTCTGACTTCTCACCCAGCACAGACAGCTCAGTCATGTGTGGAGAGAGACGCAGGAAAGCTCATTTCTGTTCCAGCTGGAGGAGCAGAGAAGGAGAAAGGAAACAGAGAGAGGCAGTGACAAAGTGTGACTATCTGCTTGTGGGAAGCCAGGTGGAACCAGCCTGGGGTAGGAACTGCTGTGCTTATTTGGAGCCTAGGCTGGGGAAAGGTGTGATTGCTTGAAAAACAGATTGGGGTTTCTAATGGACTAAGTTTTGAATTAAACTTTTGTGTTCAATTAACCCAAATCTTTCTGTTTTCACTCTTAGAAACAAGGGAAACTTTTGCACAGTGTTTCTTTTATCACACTTTAAATGTGGTAAAAGCTGCCTGAACTCCAGAAAGTGTGACCCCTGGTGTGGACAAAGTTCTGGAGTGTTTGGGGCTATCTCTGGCTCCTAGGCCAGCCTTTAGTTCACACAAATGTTACCAACTGATGCAGTTCCACAAACACCCTGCCGTGATTTACAGTTATTGATAGTTGTGTTTGAGATATATAATATTTCAACACCAGTCCCCCCACTATCATCACCCATCAACTCCCATCACCAGTGTTCCTATACTTTGTCATCCCCATCCCCATCCTCTGCCTGCCACCTTAACAGGCACATTACAAAGCTCAGTGATTGCAGCTTAGACCATTCTGGTTTTAAGTAAAATAAATAGTTTTCCCTTTGCAGAATTTTACTTAGAGAAGTGTGGGAAGAGGGAGAAAAGAGAAATATATGCACTTGAGAGAACATTGACTTCTCCAGAGTGGAAACAATGGAAAGATTTTTTTTAAATGAAGCCAGGAAGAAAATATTCTGTTATTTTTATTTATTTTTTTGTGTGGTTTTTGGGTCATACCCAGCAGTGCTCAGGGGTTACTCCTGGCTCCATGCTCAGAAATTGCTCCTGGCAGGCACGGGGGACCATATGGGGCAACGGGATTTGAACCGATGACCTTTTGCATGAAAGGCAAACGCTTTACCTCCATGTTATCTCCCAAGCCCCTATTTTTATTTTTTGACATTTTACATTATATGTATTTGGGAGAGGCACACCCAGGTATGCATAGGGCTTATTCCTGGCCCTGTGCTCAGGAATCATTCCTGGGACTACCAGGGACTAAATGGGATCTGCTACGTGCAAGGCAGCTTTATTTGACTTTGAAATGGAAAAACAGGGTGCAGCAGGTAGGGTGCTTGCCATGCATTTGACTGATACAGGTTCTATCCCAGCATCCCATATAGTCCCCTAAGCACCTCCAGGAGTGATCCCTGAGCACAGATTCATTAGTAACCTCTAAACACCATCATGTGTGATCCAAAAACTAAATTAACTTATGAATAAATAAATGTGATTTTAGCATAGAATACTAACAAGAAAAAACCTGGCACTTAGGGTGAATGCTCAAAGGACAAGAGGACAGATGATAGAAATGAATTGTCTGAGATTATCATGAGGCTGCATGAGGGGGGAATCTTGAATCCTAAGGAGCTCCGCTTGAATTTGTGAATAGTGTTGTCCATGGAAGATTTTGATTAAGGATAAAAACATGGCCAGACTTCCCACTGGAGTGCTCATTGCATGAGCAGGGGAGGGCTGATTATGGAGAAGTCATCCTGGGGCAATTGAAATAACCCTAGTGACAGGAGGAATCTTTGTAAGTATCCCAGAGAGAACTAGCTCTGCAGGATCTAATAGGTGCTCCTTGAAAAAGAAGTTCCTTGGACAAATAAATTGGGACATGTGCAGGTTAAAGAGAGGCCTAACTGTAGGAGTTCTCAGAGGTTCGGATCATATGTGTTCCCAGTTGTCTCATTTAATTTGTCTCTTGACTGTGGATCCCTCCTAAAACTCCACAGAGATGTCAAGTTCAGAAAGAAACAATTTAATGGACAGACAGAAAGCAGCACAATCCCTCTTACTTCTGCTTCCATCGCTGGCCCAAGTATACACTAACCCTCTGCATTGTTCCCACTACTTCCACTGTCTCTGTCTCTCCCCAAATCATCAACTGTGTCTGGGTTCCCTGACTCTCCAGAGAGATGTTCTGGGGGTATATTAACTGCATCCCAAGTTCTGGGGACAGGTTTCCAACCCAGTTTTTAAAATTGTAATAATGAGCAATAATATATTTTCCAAAAGAGTTTTAGGGGAGGAGCTGAGCCATACTCATCAGTGTTCAGGGCTCCTAACTTGGGGATCATTCCTGGAGGTACTCCAGGAGCCATATGGAGTTTTGGGATTGGAACTCAGGATAGCAGTGTGCAAAGCAAGTACTCTATACACTGTACTCTGCATCTGCACTGGGGATCATAATTTTAAGGAGACTCTCTTCCTACCCTAACCACACTCCCACTATCCTTTAGCTAATCAAACTAATTATGGAAATGCTCGGTTTATTACTTTCCCCTCAGCTTGTCAAACTTTCTGATAGTATCACATCCGCTAGATTTTACCAGTTCTTTGCTTTCTCATCACATTGGTGAACCCATCTAAGCACTGTTTCCATGTCTTCCCAAAAGGAGTCATTTCTGCCCCTATAACAAGTGCAGAGAAGTGTTGAGTGCTTTGATCTTATGTCTATATTGACGTACTTGAAGAATATTCTTCCAGGTGGTTTCTTTCCAGTGACTAGCTTGGGCTTAACAATTCCTCAAAAGCACTTGTTCAGTGAACCAGGAAATATGCACATCACTGCCACTAGCCTAATAAGGATTAATTAAGGCACTAAATACACCTTCTTAGATCTTTATTTGTCTTTTTACCCTTTATATAGTTTATTATATTTATATAAATATTATATTTATATTATATCATATTTATTATTATATAAATATTATAATTATATTTATATTATTTTTTTATCTTTTTATTGTCTTTTACTTTATATCAATGCTAACATGGTGAAAATAATAACCCTAGGAGATAAATATTATCACTCCCATTTTATAACCTTAGAACCTCCTAGCACTAATATATATATATATATATATATATATATATATATATATATATATATATATTTGCCCCTTGGCCAACTGTAATCCTGAAGTAGTTACAAGGGACTCTTCTGGTAACTAGCATCTTCACCCTTAAAGGGACAGTACTCACTTATGACTGACCTGGGGCCATAGAATCTCTGTTTCCTTATAACCTTTCCCCTGAAAGAGAAGAGTTGTACTAGCATCTAGATAGTGCCTCACTTAGCCCACACTGCAGAACGAGCTGTTATATTCAGTGAATTTTACATATGAAATCATAGAACTTTATCTCAGAAAGACTTAAGAGATCTCACTAGACAGCCCAAGGATTTTTTTTTCTTTTTTTGGTTTTTGGGTCACACCCGGCAGTGCTCAGGGGTTACTCCTGGCTCCATGCTCAGAAATTGCTCCTGGCAGGCACGGGGGACCATATGGGGCACCGGGATTCGAACCGATGACCTTTTGCATGAAAGGCAAACGCCTTACCTCCATGCTATCTCCCGGGCCCCCAGCCCAAGGATTTTTAAGGGGACAAAATGTTCGGTAACATAGGTTATCTACTTGAGCTGACTTTGTCAAACTGTTTCAGAATGACAGCGCAAACTCAGAATTTTTGCTTTCCAGCCTTGGACTTAACGATAGATCGAACACTTTCTTAAAATTGGGTCTACTTTTTTTGGAATTTGTATTAGATGGATGGTCCTGTGACTTTTCTCCAAATCTTCTGGTCACCTTTCCTTTTATTCAGTGTCACCTCCCATGCTAGATGTTGTAGTTTCTCTAAGCCCTTGGAACTATGCCAGAGTAGTTACTCCAAATGCTGGCACTCCACATTTTCTTTCTGTGAATGAAGTTATTACCCACAAGCAGAAGTTTTTCTCTGGTTATCTTTTTTTGTTTTTGTTCTTTGATTTTTGGATCACACCAGTGACACTCACGGGTTACACCTGGCTATGGGCTCAGAAATTGCTCCTGGAAATCCAACCAAGGTCCATCCTGAATCAACCGCATGCAAGGCAAATGCGCTACTACTGTGTTATCATTCTGGCCCATCTGGTTGTCTTTTTATATACATGCTCGTACAACATAAACATGAACCATGAGAACTTTACTGTGAAACAGGCTTTTCCTGACTGATCATATTAGTTCAGTTCCTTTATTCCTCTGGGTCATTTCTATCCCTGTGAAAGGGGCAAAGACCAATAACCCGGCTCACAGTGTTATTGTTGAGAGTCAGAGATGCATGTACCCCAAAGGTAGCTGTTCCCTCTTACCTTTCCTTCTCCCAAGTGTACAAGATGCTCTTAAATTTGGCACACCTTCTTGTTCACCAAGTGTGCAGCAAGAATGAAAGAGTCAAAATGAGTATTGACTCATTAAACAAACAGCCCCCTCCTGAGCAGTAAACCAAAAACTCCTCTGATCCAAATATGTATGAACACATACGTATACTCACACAACTCTTCCAGTTTCTTCAAAAAAATCTCTTTACTTCAAACACACACACACACACACACACACACACATTTTCCAGTTGCTTCCTCTCAGTATGATAAAGGTTTTAATACAAAGAATAATTCAGATCATCTCCAGATCTTGAGCCATAACACCTCATGAAAACTATTAACACATTTCCCATCACCTACTTTATGAACTCATATAAAAGCACATCAGGTGAGCGAGCGTGCTCTAGGGAATAGTTGAATTCCCAAGCATGTGTAATCTGACTGCATGTAAAGCAATTATTTGAAATTCCCCCTAGAAACAAAAAGCCTCCATGGGCATTTCCTGGGATTCCATCCGTGGAGAAGGAGTCATGCAGTTTAGGAATCTAGAGATCTAATGGATGTCTGGAAAAGGGCTATGTTTCCCCCTCCAGGAATCTGGAACAGACCCATGGCGCTTCAACCTTTCCTGAAAACTTTGCTTATCATAGGTCAAAACAAAATAATCAAAGACACTTCTGGATTTGGTTGGGTCTTTGTTTTAAATTTTCTCATTTCCAGGGGTGCATGCCATATTCTGTAGATGTATGAGAAATTAAATAAGTGGACATGCAAAAAGACAGAGTATAACCCATGTCCCCACTAGCCCCCACAAACCCTGGTAGTACTATTGCAGATTCTCCTTTAGAGCCCCCTTAGTTGTCCCTTATTTGCACCCATAGGGGTGATTCCGAGGGCTCCCCACTCTCACCCCCTATAAAGGCTGCATAACTGACAAGCACGCTGCCTCGTAGCCTGCCTATGGGATGGACACAGTGAATTCCTTGGCATGGCTCATAGAGACAGAAGGAAATACTGGTTTCCAGTACACTCTTGCCCCTGGAGACCAGTGAACCCACCCATTCACCCTGCAAAGGAGTATTTCCTTTGTACCTCAGCTGGAGTTAGCAGTAGCCACATGGAAGGTTCTGAGCTCTTGCAAAGTCAAGCAGAGAGGAGGAGTTCCAACTTATTGAATGCTGGCCAAAAGGAACATGTTGCCTCTCTTAGAGAGCTGCTGGGTTTTTCCTTCATTTTAGAAACTGAGGAACACCCTGCTTCCAGTGTTTTGGGGACTCCTGACCTGGCTTGCCCAGCAGGCTCCATTGTCTGTAGCACTCCCTGTCAATTTTTTTTTGACCCCAGATGATTCCAAGATTGAGATATAACAAATCAGCTACAGAGTTCTCCAAGTTTAAGTATTGTGAAATCTCATTGGCATTTAATGTGACTGAGTGACTGGGTGTTTGCATGTATTTTTATGCCTTGCCTGGGGCTCCAAATAAAAGTTATAAGCAGCTCCAAAGACCAAACCAAGCAAACGTGGGCAGCCAACCTGGTAACCTTAGCTAATCTTTAATTATGCCTTAATTGAGGCCTGTGAAGTAGATACAGTAAGACTAATAATAATATGGTGAGTATCTGCAGTATTTTAATATCTCCAACTCCTTCACGTGTATTATAATAATTGCTGCCATTTACAGGGCCCTAGGTGGGTGCCAGGAACTGTGAAGTTCTTTCTATATGTTCTTTTATTTTTCTCCTCAACCCTTGAAGGGTAATTTTATTCCTTCTTACAAGTGTAAAACCAGATCCTTTGTAGAAGGCAGAGGCAGTGGCAGCCTTGGCTCCAGACTCAGGCAGCTCCATCGTCTTGTTCACAGGCAGTGTGGCCTATGTAACCACAATGCCCTTATCAGCGGATGCTTTCTGTAGGCCAGGCAGCCTGCCAAGTGCTGTACCAGAACTGTTCTGCTCACTGACTAAGTGAGGTCACGGTTGCTCTTCACATTATCATTTGGCCATGAAGAAGCCGAAGCACAGAAGCCCTGCTAAACTCCTCTGGTTTCCCAGGTGTCAGGGGGGACTTCACATGCTGTTGAGGCTAAACTCCAAATTGATTCTGAAACCAGAATCAACCACACTCTTTTTTATTTAACCCTCTGGGGTTAATGCTCAGTTTATGCTTTTTTTTAAGTGCTTTATTTGACCACCATGATTACAAATATGTTCATTCTTGGGTTTCAATTATACAATGTATACCATCCTTCACCAGTGCACCCTTGGGCCACAGATGTCCTTTGTTTCCCTCCCATACCCCATTCCCACCCCTTCCTGTCTGTAGGGCAGGCAATTTGCTTCTCTCTCTCTGTCTCTCTCTCTCACACATACACACACACTCATTCTCTCTCTCTTGCTCTCTTTCCTTCTCTCTCTCTTGTTCTCTCTCTTCCTCTCACTTTCTCTTTCTCCTTTTTGACACTGTGATTTGCACTACTGTTAATGGAGGGGTGACTTGCATGTCACTTTCTCCCTTTCAGCACTGAGTTCTTGTTCAGAGTGATCAGTTCCAACTATCATTGTCTTAGAGGACCCTTCTCTACTCTTTTTTCTTATATCCCACAAATGAGTGGGGTTATTTTATGTTTATCTCTTTCCCTTTGGCTCATTTCACTCAGCATAATAATCTCCATGGTCATCCATAAATTGTATAAACAATTTTCAGGACTTCATTTGTCCTAATGGCTGCATAGTATTCCATTGTATAGATGTACCAAAGTTTCTTTAGCTACTCATCTATTGTGAAGCACCTGGGTTGTTTGCAGATTCAGGCTCTTATAAATAGTGCTGCTGTGAACATAGGAGTGCAGAGGACATTTTTGTATTGCATTTTTATGTTTCTGGGATATATGCCCAGGAGTAGTATTGCTGGATCATATGGAAACTCAATTTTGCGCTTCTTGAGGAATGCCCATATTGTTTTCCAGAAAGGCTGGATCAGTCTGAATTCCACCAGAATGAGAGTTCCCTTCCCCCTACATCCACACCAGCACTGATTGTTCTTGATTTGTGTGATGTGTGCTAATCCCTGTGGTGTGACATGATACTTTATTGTTGTTTTGATTTACATCTCCCTGATGATTAGTGATGTGGAACATTTTTTTCATGTGTGTTTTGGCCATTTGTATTCTTTCTTTGAGAAATTGTTCATTTCTTCTCCCCATTTTTGATGGGGTTAGATTTTTTTGTGTGTGTTGTAAAGTTCAATCAGTGCCTTGTATCTTAGATATTAATCCCTCATCTGATGGGTATTGGATGAATATCAACCACACTCTTGACTATCACCTAACAAATTCTCCCTCCACAACAAGAGAATCCTGGACCAATTACTCAGCCAGTTTAGAACAGGAAGAGCCATAACTACTTTACTAGTTGTTTACCAGGAGTAAATAAGCTGACAGTTCTCCAAATATCAGTGAGTGCTGAAGAAAGTCTTCCTTGCCCTCTCCTTCCCCTGCTCATCTTCCTTTTCTTCCTTCCAGCCTTCCTCTTACTTTCTTACTCTCCTCTTCCCCCTCCTCCCTTCTTTCTTGCATTCCTCCCTCCCTCTCTTCCTTTTTCCTCTTTCTCTTACTCTCCTACTTCCTTTTCTTACCCTCACTCTTTCTCCCCTTTCTTTTATATGGAATCTATGACCAGTACATTTTTTTGTTTTGTTTTTGGTTTGGGGGCCAAACCTGGTGATGTTCAGGGGTTACTCCTGGCTGTGTGCTCAGAAATAGCTCCTGGCTTGGGGGCCCATATGGGATGCTGGGAGATCGAACCATGATTTGTCTTAGTCTAGCGCAGGCAAGGCAGATTCCTTACCTCTTGCACCCTACTCCAGCCCCAGGCCAGTACATATTTGCTGGTTTACATTGTAGAGGATTAAAGCAAATGTGACATTCTTTACCTGTTTTATTCTCTGTTCCCTTTCTTATATACCAGGAGCTGAGACAAGCCATGCTTTAACTCAGACAAGCTCTCCAGGTGACTTCCCTTTATCCAGCTAATGCCAAGGCTGTGAAGAGTTTTGCTTCTTCCTGTACATCTAGTGTTGCTACAACTTAGAGGTCATGTATTTTTCACCATACAGATTCCTGGGGCAGATAGACACATAGACCCTAAGGACTCATGGTTAGGGAGTTTCTCCCCAAATGTCCATCCTTTTCTCCCTGACTGATGGCAGGGAAGGAAAAATGTCCCTGTTCTAGCTGCAGAGAAAAACCCTCACTTCCTGAAAATGCGAGGGCAAACAGGTCGGCAGTGATGTCGGCCATCATAATGATGAAGTGAAATTTCAAATTACGTTAGATGTTTGCTTAAGGAGCAACGGATGAGACCCTGCAGATTTTTAGATCTCCTTGGCAATGGTGAAATGAAAGTACAACCATTGGGGCCCTCTCCTGACCATGAAGCCAGGCCAAAAGATGGCCTTTTACTGATAGCTTCCTGCTGCTGAAGATTCCAGCATGGCCAGTGTTTCTTTGCTAAAGGTCTGGTTTGAATCACTGCCACTGTCAGAAGAAAAGACTCTTAACCACTCTGTTCACTTTATAAAAATATCTGAGCTGTTTTCCAAGTTTACAATCAAGAGTCTCTGTCTCTTTCTTTTCTCTTGTAATCTGTGGAGTGCGATCTTTGTCACATTCCACACGCATCTCCTAGAGAGCCTGTTGTTGCTAGCTAAGGCTACTTTCGCGAGGAGGCTGGATCTCATCTTCTCCTGCTCCTGCCACTGAAGCATCACATGAATTTGGCCATATTCTATCAGAGCCCTCTGAGGCTTGCAGAGACTGAGCCACCAAGACAGTCACACTAAAGGATGAAGAGTGACAGTCCCATGGAGAAGGAGGAAAGGGGGTCTCATTCCTCCCACATTTGGGACCTACTTAATATCTCCAACCAAGTTCATTCTTGCCTGCACTAAATTCTCTAGGACAGTGGTCGGCAACCATTTTTTTCAACTGAGCCAATTCTCGCCAAAACCACGATTGAAATTTATTTTGAGAGCCACACAAGGCGCACATTGACAGAGGCTAGGAGCAGAGTCCTGATTCCTGGAGCGGCCGCCTGGCATACAGAAGAGCCAAATTAAAAGTGGAAAGAGCCACATGTGGCTCGCAAGCCGCAGGTTGCTGACCACTGTATCTAGGAGAATAGGCAGTATTTATGAGCACTGGTGATTCTAGAAGGTTCTGAATAAGCAATGGCTAATTGGGCTTCAGTAAGACTGATCTATTAGCTTCTCTTTCAATGTCAAGCACACTTCATAATCTCAATATCATTTCATCCTAATACAGACCTAAGAAGTACTCAGTGTAGATAAAGTAGCTACTGTAACAGCAAGGCTCAGTAAATTGTGTAGGATTGATGTTCAAGATCACATAGGCCATTCCATGCTCCATGCTAGTCTTTCTTGAACTCTCTCCCCAGGGAGCTCCAAGTCAGAAAGCAAGTCTAGTCTGCATTAGCTTAGAAAACTCTCATAGTAAAATGAAAATCCAGGTGCTGGAGAAATAGAACAGGGGTTAAGATGCTTGCCTTGCATGTGATCAACCTCAGTTTGATGCCCGCACCATATATGTTCCCCAGCACCACTAAAGTGAGCCCTGAGCTCAGATCCTGGAGTAAGCCCTGAGCACAGCCAAGTGAGACCCCAGACAAAGCAAACAAACAAACATAAAATACAATCTGCTGGCCCTCAGAGGAAGCAAATTTGCCAGCCCCATCTAAATTGTTCAACCTTTCTGTCCCTCACTCCACGCCCAACCCAATAGGTTCTAATCTAATCGGGATCTAAATTTAATTAGTCTTCTTGAACCCTTCTCTGGTAAACTGGGCTCCCTGCAAAGCAGCCTTTGTTTTTGATGTTTGGTGACTAAAAAAGGCACATTTCCTACCAAAATAACAGTCTGGGGGTGGGGGGTGAACTTTTGACACGGGGACAATAATTCCTCCTAAAGAAAATCTACTGCCACCTGAAGCATAACTTGACTGTGTTTATGCAAATGGGCTTCAGCCCCAGCAGGATATTATGAACTATTATAAGTGAGCCCCCTCCATTCTGCTCCCAAGGAGCCCAGATCCTTAAGTCTCACATTTCCATAAGAAAGGCAACCAGCTCCCATTCCCCCACCCCCCCCTTTACTACCCTGGCACCCTTTAAAGACCCAGGCAGTCTTTTGTGGGAGGATTTCCCTGGACCCATTCCCTGGCCCCCTCTTCCTCTGGTCTCTTCTGAGCTTGCGGGTTTTTCCAAAGGAGAGATTAAATCAGTTGCAAGGAGCTGTTTAATTAAATGTTCCCCTCCCACCTCGAAAGTTGCTGGAGACTTCTTTTGACTTCTCCTTGGCAGTGCCTAATCACTGTAATTTAGCAGATTCTGTAATTACCTGCCGCACACGGAAGCACTTTGATTGCTGTTTCTTTGTCCTGCCTATTGCAACCTCAACTGACAGCTGGGTTGGCCTCCATAGATGTCTGGAATATCCTAGTGGGAAGTGGATTGATGTGCAACCTTTAAGAGAGCTGAGAAGCAGGCAAAGGTGTGGGCAAGAAGAGTTCCTATTGTTGACATCATAAGGGTCTTCGAGGCTTGGGGAAATCTGTCATGTATGCCTTGCAGAGAGTTCTCCGTCCCACCCCACTCCCATGTGGCCACCAGCTCTCTCTGGAGAATCCTGGCTCTGCTCACAGTCACTGGCCTTGTAACTGTGGATTTTGTTCTGTATGTCACAGATGCCAAGTCCTAGGAAGTACTCTTCTCAGATCCCCCACATCCCGGAATTTTTGCCTTTCAAAGGGAGAAAAACCTAATGCCTCCACACTGAGCAGTTGGTCACAGAGCAATCAAAAAGGGAGAATGGGGGATCAGAACCAACATGCTTTGGATCCCACTTTATCCCTTCCCTCCCTGGAAGATTGTTATCCTGTGTCTGCCAGATGGACGCAACCCCTTGTAGATTTCTCAAGTATTTCCACATATGTTGATGGGTTTAGGTTCAAATTTGTTTCTAAAGTAGTCTAGTGTTTGTTGAATCTTACTTTAGGAATTAGCAGTAAAGTGGTATATTTACTCCCAAGCTTTTGTTTAACCTTTAGAGTTAAAGCCTTGAGAGGATAAAAGTATATTAACCTCTTGAAAGTTTCCCCACTAGATGGGGTCTGAGTACAACGGAGTAGAGGGTAGGGCCTTCTCCTTGCAGGACAGAATTCCGCATCCATATAGTCACCTGAGCACCACCAAGAGTGACCCCTGAATGCAGAACCAGGAATGACCCCCTCTCCCATCATCACCAGTTGTGGTTTCCAGCTAGCAACTCATTTACCTCTTGTGCAAACTCCATTTTGTTTTGAGCCTCCTAGAGGCCTTCCAGAACTTGCAAACACACAGGCTGAAGAGTCCCAAAGTTCAATGCCTTCGAGGGAGGCAATATGGAGGGTGGCTTGGGAGTAGTTGTGGCTCCCAAGAAAGTTGTGTCCGCCTTTGCCCATGAGACCCAGTTTTCAGATGGCCAGATCTGGATCTGATGGGCAGGGATTTGGAAAATGTGTCCTCTTGAGAGAGTGCCCAGAATTCTCAACAAAGTAAACTTAGAGAGACTCAGCACAATGCCTCTCTGCCTTTTAGGGGTCTGCAGGTTAGAAAGAGAAGGTCTGCTATTCTGGAGCCCTGCTGTGTATTTCTGTGTGCTGAAAAAAAAATGAATGTCTTCCTTCCGTCCTTCCTCCCACATTTCTTAGACTTAAAATTCAGGTCTAGGACAGGAGTGATAGTTTCATGAGTAGGGTGTTTGTCTTGCAAGAGGTCAACCCAGGTTCAATCTCATACACCACATATAGTACCACAAAACCCTGCCAGGAGTGATCTCTGAGTACAGAGTCAGGAAAAGCCTTGAACACTGTCAGATGTGTCACCCTCACCAAAGCAATACATGCAAATCCAGTACAGAGGAGCAAGCACAAAGTTTGGGCATATACAGAACAAGATCTTCTTGTGCTCTCAAACACCAACAGGGAGGCCCTCCTGGTCCCAGTACCATGGGGCTCGGAGCTGCCCTGATATATGGGCCTCACATTCAACTCAGTTGTCAAAAATCCACGAGTGGCCCTGAACTCCCAAGCAACACTGGAGATGCCTCCCATATGCTAACCTCTTCACCTTCATACAAGAAAATCTGAGTCTCTATAGGTCCAGTAAGCACTCAAGAGACATTAGCACCCCTAATTTGGGGATTAAACACATCTACCAGAAAAAAACTATATAGCCTGTATGGCAATCCTATTCCTTTCTGACAGAATGGACACATTTTATTCTTACTACTTTTGATTTGTATACACTTCCATTTATACCATTATCTTACAATATTGAGTTTTTTTAATTACCTTACAATTTTCTAATGTTTCTTGGCAACAGCTTGATTTCCTTTCAGAGTATTTCATTTCCTTTCACAGTAGAATAAAAGGGAAAGGTGGTATAGAGCCAGTTACGTGCTTTACAAATTTTGTTTGCCTTTTCTGTAATATAAAAGCAATACATCATTTGGCTCTTTTCTTTGAGAATAAACTGGAATAAATTCCTGTGCAATTCCTCTGGACAAAATGAATATATCAATAAAAAATGGCACATGGCAGCTAGCAAACTACTTTAACGTTAAATCAATTCCTATGCTAGTAGCCACAGTACGCATAAGCCAATAATTCATCAGAAACAAGTTCTGAGCATACAGCAGAAAAATCCATGTGAAAGAATTTCAACATCATGTGAACACATGGACTAAAAGCAGACACTTTGCTTAATATCAGCACATGGAAAACAAAACATTAAATGGTCATGGGGAAAGCAGTTGGGCAAATACCAAAGCTTTGCAACAAGCAGCAAAAATGCATACTATTATGACAATCTTTACCTTTATATTCCAAAGTTGGAAAATTATCATCAGCAACGCCAGGTAAATGAACATTTTTAAAGCCTTCAAAAGTTCATGTTGCTAATGGATTCCAGATGAGTCTCCTAATCAGTGGTGTTCAGCATATTAGAAAGCAGGTTATCTTGATCTGTAAAATACCACCCTGCAGCTCTGCTTTCTCAAAGTGTCTGTGATATGACCACCAAACTTCCAGTTACAACACTGCCATATTGTGTCCAGTATCTCAGTCCGACTCACAAACCAGAACACTCAGATCCAATCAAACAGAGATTGTTTATTGAGAGTCACAAATCAGCTTGCTGGGGTCAACCAAGCACAATTGGTCACCCGATCCAACTTACATTATGATTTTTATACCCAGGTTAGAGAATTTTCAAATGGTCTTGGTGAGCTTTGCAGGGATTAGCTATGCATTACAAAATTCTTTATAGGGCTCTAGGTGATGGTCAGGGAAAAGTTATACCTAAATAAGGGCCTCAGGGTGGTTGCAAGCAGGATGTTGGCTGGGGGTGAAGTAATAAGTAACTGTCTGGCTGACTATGCAGGGTTCCATTGACTAGCTGGGAGGATGGCTAGCTGGAGTGATGGCATTTCCTGGTAACTCACTGTTTCATTGACAGTAAGAGACCTACTGTACCACCTGAAGCTTGTCATGGCTCTGTCTGGTCCTTTCAGCCACGATGATTTTTTAAAAAGCCCCAAACATTTATTTCTAAAATAAGAATGATCAGTGCCTG
Organism: Crocidura indochinensis; assembly: GCA_004027635.1. NCBI lineage: Eukaryota > Metazoa > Chordata > Mammalia > Eulipotyphla > Soricidae > Crocidura > Crocidura indochinensis. The sequence continues at coordinate 4,328 of PVKC010006382.1, read as the reverse complement.
GTGATTTTGAAGTAAACAGTAATATGTTATGAAAAGACAGCACTCTCTTGTCCCTCTTTCTTCTCTCAAATAATCAGCAGCTCTAAACTCTCAGAGCACTTTCTCCTGCAATTTATCTCCGTTGTTTTAAATAATGAAAAAAATGGTTAATCTTTGTGTATCTATTTTAGGCATTTTCTGCTTCCCACTCTTGCTTAGTCTGTTTCTACAACCCTAGTGGGATTATCATAATAATTTAGGATTAAGTACATAGTTGTAAAATGAAGATTATGTTTTTCAGAATGAATTTCTTAGAGTTATTTTTTGCTTTCCTTTTTTGGTTTGTTTGAGATTTCAGGGGGATGGGCACTCCTGGTGATGCTCAGGGATTACTTATGGCTCTGCTCAGGGATCCTTCCAGGGGGACCATATTAAAAAATAAAAATAAAAACAGGAGACCAGAGTGATAGCATGGTGTAGGGCATTTGCCTTGCATCAGAAGGACGGTGTTCCGAATCCCAGCATCCCCGAGCCTGACAGGAGCGATTTCTGAGCATAGAGCCAGGGGTAATCTCTGAGCGCTGTTGGATGTGAGCCTCCCACCCCACCCCCAAAATAAACAGAAAGATAAACTGTCACAAAGTTAGGCAAAAGTGTGCAGAGACAAGTTGCAGGAGAGAGCCTGGAGCAGGAAGAAGTCAGCATTGAGACAAGAGGATAGTATCGCCCTCATTCTGCTCCCATCCATTCATAGAGTCACCCAACAGGGCCAACCCCTAACTCAGTCCCCCTTGCCACTAGATGTAAACATCAGGGTGCTGAGTCATCACCATACATGCACAAAGCCTATCTGAGGAGCATGCTCATTGCCAGTCCTGGTACTCGCATTCAATCTGCAGAGACTGTGTGCAGTGAGCTTACATGCAAGCCGCTTCCTGCATCCTGTGCAAGGAAGCAGGGTTAGGTGAAAATGCAGATTCTGAAGCCAGTGCTGCTATATTAATGGGTCTTGTCTCCATTATCCATGGGTGTCTTTGGGCAAGTTACATAACACCTTTGTATGCCTGTCTCTGCATGTATAGAGTAGAGATAATCAACAGTGATTTCCCGGGGGGTTACTGTGTAGGTCAGATTAATACATAGGAATCTAGACTAGTATCTAGTAGATTATGTACCATGTATACTAAGAACCACTATTCTTTTTTCCTCTCCCTTTGTCTTCTTCAACTGTACCATAGTCCTGAAAGATCTTCCTTTCAAAGATGAGAAAGTTGAGCCTTGAGAAGCTGATTGACCTCTCTAGAAACACATAGCTTATAATCAGAATCAAATATTTTGACTCCATGTTTTCTCACCAGTTAGTGAGCTTCTGTTTAGAATCAAGCATTTGCATACTTAGTTACATACAAATTTATTTAGCAGACAGAAGACCTACTTCATGTCAGCAAGGCTAGAAACTAGAGGTTTCTTTCTCTGAATTCTCTCAGTCCCATCAGAAATCTTGGTCATCTCATCAATGCCGAATGACTTCACTTGAAATACATAAATAGTTAAGAGCACAAGTCTGATAATCTGCTTGACATGTGCTTGATAAAAAAAATTAGAAAATGAAAACTAGTCTAGACTATAATTTGCATTAGAGAAAAAAATGATACTTTAAAATTCAGTTTAATGGGGCAAATATTAATGGAATTCTAGGAATGGTACATTTGGGAACAGCCAACAAAAACTTTCTAAGCAATCAGATCACATCTAACACTTTCCATTCACATAAAACACTTCACTGAGATCCAGAGAAGTAGGGTAATCAGATCACATGGCAGCAAGCCTAGCAAAGCTAGGCAAGATCTCCTGCCATCACCTCCTCTGCTCCTAGAAGCTAAAGAGCCACACTCACTCCAGTAGTTGGGAGGGGTTGAGCACATTTACTCTCACATGTTCTCCAGGATAGTTCAGTTCCCACTTTGATTTCAGACAGTTTAGAAATACGGGATTCCCATAACAATGCAATAGTGTCTCAACCCAGTGACTAGCAGAAAGCAAACAACAGGTGATTTCAGAAAATGATTACACTCCTTTAAATAACCTGCAGGGTTACTCATGGTTTTTGTTGTCCACTTGGAATCCCAGAACATGAGAAATCACAAGGAGACAGCACTCTTCAGAGAATCACCTGCTATTTGTTGTGTGAGGCGAGGAGGGTGAGGTAGAAGCAGGAGCAAGACAGAAAGGCAGAATCACTGGATCTGGATCTAACCATGCATCTGTCTCTGTGAGCCTGTCCTCTCTGTGGCTTCCTCTTTGGTTATTTGGTGTGTTATTTTGGACACGTTTTCTAGTTTCTCAAAGCTTCAGTATCTCAAAGTTGGAGAAAGCATAATAAGACCTGTGTTTTGGAATTGTTTTCAGGATAAAATAAGAACTTGCATGTCAAAAACTTAGAGTTCTGGCACACAGTAATCAGATTGTAGGCAAACTTGCTCACGTTGTATTAGACTTAGCCTGGAGCAGTACTTGACTTCAATACTAAATTGTGCTAACACTAAAGGAGGACAATGGGGAATGAATAACTATAGTCTAGAGGTGTAGTCATTGTACTATTTGATTCTCCTCGTTTCTCTACAAATTTTATTTTTCCCTGAAAGTTGATTCAGATATCAAGCTGTGTTGCTCACTTTTAGTTCAAGGACAGTCACTGTCCCCCTGGTTTCCCACCTGTTCCTCATCAAAAGCTGACTTGACTTTGAATCTTTCTTCTCAGAGGTTGAACTTCTTGAGCTCCTCAGCTCAGCTTTTTGTTGTTGGCCTAACCAGGGACTCAAACTCAATTTACCTGGGGGCCGCAGGAGGCAAAGTTGGGGTGATCCTTGAACGTAAAGTCAGTAGTAAGCCTTGAACATTAAGGGGTGTGACCCAAACAACTAAAACAAAACAAAGCAAAAAAGATTCCTCTAGGCAGGGCCACAAAATGTTGTACTGAGGGCCATTTGTAGCCTGCAGGCTGAGAGTTTAAGACCCCTGGCAAACCTTGCAATGCTCAGGGCTTTCTTCTGACTCTGTGATCAAGGGCCATCCTGATGATCCTCAGGGGATCCTCTGTAATGCCACGTGTGAAACTGGAATTGGCCAAGAGCAAGACATGTTCTCTCCATGCTATACTGTCTCTCCAATCCAGCTTTGATTTTTTTCTAATGTCCTTCCTAATCCTCCTCTCCCACCACCTCCTCTCAGGTAACATTACTCTTATTGTCTATGCTTCTTTTAACTGGTTGTCTTTGGGAGGAGACACACTCAGAACAGAATCCAGCCTCTTACATGCCAAGCTTGTGTACCAGCCTGTTGAGTGCTCACAAGCCCTGCTCATGGTTTTTACACTTTTATATTATACACATAGGTGAAAGCATCCAGATTTTTTATGCTTCCCTCTGACCTAATTTGCTTTACAATATTCCTCCAGGCAGCTTCCCCTATGCTGTGGGAGACAGCATTCCACCATTTTTATAGCTGGATGGTGATCCACTATAGAAGTGACCTACACTGTCAGTCAGTCATCTGTGGCAGATACTTGAATTACAGCAATCCTTGCATTATTGTACACATGCTCCATAAACCTTGGGGTGGATGTCACTTTCCATGCTAAGATTTTCATATTCTTTGGGCAGAGATGCCAAACAAGGATGACTGCGTCCCCATGACACCCTTTCACACTTTAATATGGGAACTCCATAGTGTGTCATTTGTTTCAGTCTACAAGTGGGTATGACCTGAAGCAGAACTCTCATGCCCCAATCCTGAGAAACTGGGGAGCGCGGACCTGGAAGTAAATGCCAGCACAGGAAATAATTCACACAAGATTGAAGAGAGTAAAACAGGTTCAGAAAAATTCCATCTCAAGCTTTCTGCTCACTAGCAAAAGATACCAACAGGCAGATAGATTATTTGTGGAAATTAAAACCACAGCAGCTTCTCCCTGAGATCCTAGGTCTTTATTGGGAAGAGAACAGGTAGGGGTAGAGACCAATCCAGAGGTACTTCTAGTCCATGAGTGACAAGCACAAGCAAAGAAAGAATTATCCTGAATATAATAAAAATCATTTACACCAACACAACATTCTGCGTACCATAGATTCCCTCAGAGAGCTACTGAGTTTGTTCAGGGCATGAAGTTCAAGAGAGGTGCATGTGTCAGAATCCCTTCCAACCAAACCAAGTCCTACAAGCTCAGTAAGGTTGCTTGGCCTGTTGACTTGGTTCCATAGAAGCAATAGAAGCAACTAAGCAGAAGTTTATTTCTTCCATTTCCATCGAAGGAAGGAAGGAAGGAAAGAAAGAAGAAGGAAGGAAGGAAG
>PVKC010006381.1:0-31263 GCA_004027635.1 Crocidura indochinensis | reverse complement strand
TGTTTTAATCACCCTCAAATCTAAATGGATTTAATTATTAAATAATATTGTGTTATAGACTTTTTGTTGCACCAGGAGGACATTGAGTCAGATATTTTAGTGATTTTCTGAGAATTGTAGAATTAACACACAATTTAGACAATTTAGAAATGAAAATATCAATATCTCTAGATAAAAAAAGCAGTTAATAAATGTGTAGACACTTTGAGAATTTTAATATTCATACATCCTTAATGGTTTATAATGAAAAAAATTTGCTATAGCTAGAGTTGCACCCAAACCATTGTATTTCATAAATTTTATTACCAATCTCTTCTATTTCATATAATGGTATCTCTAGTTTTATAGGAATTTCATTTTAAAAGCAAGACTTTGAAGAAATAATTATGTTAAAATGAGTTCATTAGGGTGGGCCTTAAAGAAAAAGAAAAAGTGATTATAGAGTTGGTTCAAGGAAACCTTTATAGAAACACAGGGTAAGATATTACTTACAAGTCCAGGGAAGAAAACTCAAAGCAAGCAACCCTGTCAGCAGTGGAATTCAGGTTCCATTATGCTGTGAAAAAAGATATTTGTTGTAAAAGCCACTAACACTATGGTATTTTTACGATAACTCTGGCACATTAATGACCACTTTTTAGATTCAGTTTTGATATATCTGTGACATGTAGTAACTTAACATTTATTTACACACACTAAAAATATCACTTCACATGGTGTGTATTGTTGGCTCAAGGACTCCTTTAACTTGCTCTATTTCCCTGTAGGAAAGATTTACTGAAACTCATATCATCACAGAAAGAATGGTCACAAACTAAGCACTGAAGCTCAGAACTCATGACTGAAAAGCAGGTGTCTGGGGGATTCAACCCGATTTCTTATCTCTAAGTGAACAAGTTGTACTGATTTTGTTTTGTTTTGTTTTGTTTTTTTTTTGGAGGGGGGACCTGGTGAATCTCAGATGTTACTCCTGGCTATGCATTCAGAAATCCCTCCTGGCTTGGGGACCATATTGGATGCGGGGGTCAAACTCGGTCTGACCTAGGTTAGCACTTGCAAGGCAAAAGCCCTACTGCTTGTGCCACCCCTCAGGCCCCAAGTTTTACTAATACTTTTTATAATCTGATCATCAATAGTAGAGTATTCCTCTAAGTCTCTTATATGTAGTTCCATCAGTAAGAGGCAATTTAAAATATTTATTATTCTGATTAACACATCACAGCATTTCTTTGCTGTACAGCAATTACCAGCAGCTATTCCTCTTTGAGGTCTAAAGGGACTTGTGGAAGAACTCATAGAAATTCGTGATGCGGGGATTGAAATCAGGGTCATAGATACCACAAGATATATATTCTTACTTCCTGTACTATCTCTAGAGACTCTAATATAATTTGTTTTAATACTTTTTAAAAATGTCATTGTATTGAAGAAATAGTATGAGTTAAAACACTTGTCTTGCATGAGACTAACAATTCAGTGTCCTAGACTGAGGTCCCATGAATACCACTAGGAATTATTCTATTCTCAGAGATGGGAATAGCATATGGACAATACTTCATGTGATCAAAACACCCCAAACATAAAGAAAAATGGGAAAAATTCCAGATTGCTAGTACAGTAGTCAACAAAAATGGGTATTGATAAGATGGCAATAAGTGGATGGTTTGTAGCAGCTGTGGGCAACATGAAGGAAAGCTGGTGACATATTGACTATATTCAGGATAACTGTTGGCTGGCCATTTCTCAAATGCCCTCAATTGGCTTGCACCTAGGAAATGCTTTAATTTAAATAACATACATTCATGCTATGCCACAATACAGTGTTAAGACTGCCACTAAAAGCAAATGAAGTCATTTAAAATAATGGGCCAGAAATAAAGGCAGACTTTCAGAGCAGTGGAACAGAACTGAAAATCCAGAGACAGACTATCACATATATGTACAACTAATTTTTGAGAAAGAACTCAGGTGTCTAAAATAGAGTAAAAGGTCTATTTAACAAATGGTACTGAAAATTCATTAGCCACATATTAAAAAATTAATCCCTATCACATATTCACAAAAGTCGATTTAGAATCAATTAAAGACCTCACTATTGGTTTTGGGTGAAAAGTAGGTAGAGCCTTTTATGGCATTAAATATAAAGCATTTTCAATTATTGTATGCTAGACTAATGACCAAGCAGATAAAAGCAAAAATTTAAAAAAGGGAACTCCAACAAATTATGAGATTTCTGCATAGCAAAATAAGAAATGATAACTAGAATAAGACCATACACCGGTAAAAAAATTGCTCCCTGTTCATATGACAAAGGAGATATAAAGTAAATATATATAGAAAACCTATAAAACTTAACAATGAAAATAGACATTAGCCTATCAAATATTAAGATAATAGCTTAGCAGACACTTTCTTAAAGAATTCATATAGATGACCAATCTGTAGCTGAAAAATTCTCTTTTTTACTTTTCATCAAAGAGATATAAATCAAAGCAACAATAGTATATCTCCTCACAGCAGTGCACAAAATACCATCAGTGCTGGTGTTGATATGTGAAAAGATCTCTCATCCACTATTAGTAGGAATGTCAATTGTTTTATCCTCTATGCAACCAATAGGAAACTTATCCTAAAGCTAATATTTGAAATTCTATATGATTCAGCAGTTCTAGTTTTAAATATCTACTTCAAAAATCCCAAACAACTATTTTAAAAGTAAAGAAGAAAAGGAAAAAAAATAAGGCCTCCCAATTCTTACCACAGGCTGTGTTCTTCACACTGACTGTATAGAAAGAGGAGGTACAGTAAATGTACCCCATATACACCTCAACCTAGACCCTTGCCTGGTCTGTATTGGGAATTTAGGGGACAAAAAAAGGCATATGTACTCCTATGCTCATTACATTGCTATTCATAGCAACCAATATCTGGAACAATCCACATATCCAAGAATAAAATAATGAATAAAGAAACTGTGTCATGTGATGGAATATTACTCAGTGATAAAAAAGATTAAGTGCTACAAATTTATTCTGTGTAGATTAAATTAGAGGATATCATGATGCATAAACAAGTGATAATGAGAGCTATAAAATAAATCTTACATATGTGGGGTATAAAGAAACACGTCAAGTGGTAGGGAATTTGCCTTAAATGCACTAACCTAGGAGGGATCACAATTTAATCCCCTAGTATTCCATTGGTTCCCCAAGCCAGGAGTGATTTCTGAGTGCATAGCCAGGAGTAACCCCTGAGGGTCACCAGGTGTGGTCCTTAAACCAAAAAAAAAAAAAAAAGAAACATGTAAGGGAAAAACAAATTGTCTGAGTAACTGAAACTTATTGTCACTAAAATGGAACTTACTTGGGTTGTGGAAGAGGTCTGTGGGAAGGGTAGATCATGGTGGTGGGTGTGGTGCCTAACATTGTATGAATGAAATAATCATTAACAATATTTTAAATCATAGTACCTTGATAAAAATAAAAAATGACATGTCTCTTAGTTTGTCTTTTTTTAAATTAATTTTTATTGTAGTAAAAGTGAATTAAAAGTCTTTCAGAGTAATATTTAAGGTACATAGTGACAATGAATTAGGGCCATTACCACCACCAGTGTTGTCCTCCTTCCACCCCTGTTCCCACCATACCTCCCTCTTTGCCCTATGGTCTGCTAGTTTAACAGGTCTCCTTTGTGTATAACTTGCTATAGATTGGCTATCGATTCTGGTGTTGTTGATTTTGGGTTTGGTGCTTAAGTCTGATTATTTTTTAATTTCCACTTAATATTCATATGACTGGTTGCTCCTGGTACCATTCATTTTCCCCCTCAATTTATGAGGGAGAATAAGATGATTCAAGTTCTGTAGTTCTGTTGAAAAAAGAAAAGAAAGAAAAAATAAAGCTGGGAGGAATCCATCTAGAGGCTATAAATATCAATTTAAAAGAAGAAAGGGATAAAAGAAAATGAAAAAGAAAAACAAACTAAAACAATAAGCAATAAAAAACACAACAGCAGCAACAATAAATCATCACCAAAACCAGAAGAAATAAAAGAAAAAAGAAAAAGAAGGAAAAAATGAAGGGCTGGCGTGGCAAGGCTATTTTTTTACATAGACACAATAAGTATGGGGAATTCCCATGGCCTAGTCTGGGAAATACAGAGTTTCTCCACCCTTGAAGCATGTTGTCATGGGCACAACTACAGGCTCCATATAAGCTCATTATGAAAACCCAAGGTCTTTTTATGTGCCAGGAAACTAGGCTCAGTTGTGAATGACAAAATCAGTCCTCTGTAGCTAGAGATCTTGGTGTTTCAATAGGTCAGTGGTCAGCAACCTTTTTTTCAACTGAGCCAAATCTCGCCAAAACCACATTTGAAATTTATTTTGAGAGCCACATTTTTTGTTTTTTTTTTTGGGGGGGTTGTTTTGTTTTGTTTTGTTTTTGGCAGTGCTCAGGGGTTACTCCTGGCTCTATGCTCAGAAATTGCTCCTATCAGGCTCAGGGGACCATATGAGATGCCAGGATTCGAATCACCAGTCTTCTGCATGAGAGGCAAACACCTTACCTCCATGCTATCTCTCTGGCCCTGAGAGCCACATTTTTAAAACTGAAAATACATAGGATAGTATAGTGTTTTTACTTTCAATAAGTTTTTATTGAGAATATTCTGCATGCAAGTATCCACATAGGTCAGGAGAATACAAATAACACAAATAATAAAACAAAAACTTTAGAAAAATATTATTTATCGGTAATGTTAAATTACATAAAGTTTACCTTACATTGTAGGGAAAATTACATCCTGACAATGACAAACAAAATCACAAAACTTATGTGAATATTGGCCTTGCATTTCCTTGGATAGTTTGAGTAAGTCAGGTTTGTATGTTGTTGTTTTTAATTTTAGGCACGATTCCAAGTCTCATTGATGAGACAATTTCTCAATTTATGCTTGATAAGATTCATGCTTGAAAATGATTGTTTGCATAAATATGTAGATCCAAACAAGGAAAGAACAGCAAACACTAGCTTTTTTAGTTGATTATATGAGTCAGGAATACTATTCCAGGTGTTAAAAGTCAACATATCTTCCTTCTCCAGGTCTTTCAAAGCAGATCACTTGTGCTGTGAACTAAGTTCACATTTGTGTTTCTCCAATCTTTATAAATTAGCACAAAGACATTCAAATTTCAAGCTCCATAGTTCTTTGTTTTTTAAATCCAAAAATTGCATTTCAAAGTTGCCAATGTCGATATTAAAGGGAGAAAAGTTTAATTCCCTTACAGTAGCATCCAGAGTTTTTTTTTTTTTAACAAAGACCAATGTCACTTTGCTGTTTCTGAAATCCTGAAACCTCTTGAGAAAAGCTTCCCTCATATTTAAAAGTGCTGTTTTAAAATAGGTAATGTCAATATCAGAATTATTTTCTTGGTGATGTTTCAACTGGCTTGGAAAGTGAATCAAAGTTTCTCTGTTAAAATCTTGAGCAAAAACAGATAATTTGTTTTTAAACGAAATAACTTCTAAAATCGAAAAAATTGTGTTTCCTTTCCCCTGTAGTTTATGATTAAGCTGATTTAGATGTGAAGTAACGTCTAACATGAAATACAGTTTTTGAATCCACTGATTGTTAATTCTGGAGAGTGAATACCCTTCTATAGGAAAAATGCTTTGATTTCTAATAAGTAAGCGAAACGTTTAAAATTTTTCCCTTGATAACCAAAATGTGCTGAAAATTTGAAACTCTACAATATGGAGATGAAACAGGTAAAAGAGAAAAACCTTTTAACAATCTTTAAAAGCAAGGACAGTGTTTCAGAGAAAAGTAGTGATTTCACTGAAAGGAAAAAAATCTATTGACATGTTAGTGTGTGCTGTAAGAAACCAAACTAAAATACACACAAAAACAAAAATGGCACTTTGTTAAAGGCATATCATATATCATAAATGAATTATGATATAGTGCCTAAAACATTTTAAAAATAATTTTATTTAAGCATATTTGTTACAAAATTATTCATACATGAAATTCAATCATAGAATGTACATCACCCTTCACCAGTGCACTTTCCCCATCATCAGTGTGCCTTGTTTCCTTTCCCTTCACCCTCCTCTGCCTATGTCAGGAGTAGGCATTTTTCTTTTTTTCTCTAACTCTCTTTTTATGACACTGAGGTTTACAAAATTTCCTTTATGACACCGTGGTTTGCAATATTGTTAATTAAAGAGTACCATGCATGTCACTTATCCATTTTCAGCATTCAGTTCTTGTACAGAGTGATATGTTCCAATTATCAATGTCATAATGTACCTTTCTTTATTCTAATTGAACTCACAACTTTTTATGGAAAACTTCTATCATGGACTAGTCCTCCTGTCCCTCATCCCTATTTTCTCTAGATATTATTACCATATTGCCATTTATTATTCTTATATGCCACAAATGATAATTCTGTGTCTACACCTCTTTTTCTGACTCATTTCACTCAGAATAATAATCTGATGTGTTGATATATGTACAGATGATGCACTGTGCATGACTCGGTGTTTTGTGTAGTCACAAGAAACAGAAGTTGAACACCTGTACATTGTATCCACTCATTGTATGATAGACTGGATTCAAAAAAACACCCTGCTGAACTAACTCTGTGACAGATGACACAGTAAAGATAATTTGCGAAATTCACAATTGTGATCAAATCCAGGCTATTCACCACCCTGGGTGAGAGTGTGGATCCCAACTACTAGCATCTTATCCATGAAGAAGTGAAGTGGCTGTTCAGGAGAAGGGTGCTCTCTCGTCTTGTTGGCAAGAGGGAAGAAGTAGTGCAGTTTCTGTGAGAGTAGAACTCTGACTTTGTACAGCCCCACTTGGACAAGGAATGGGTAGCTAAGCTTGTGTATTTGGCAGACATTGTTCATTTTCTCTATGAATTTAATATTTCTCTGCAGGGAGTTTCACAAGTAGTTTTTACAGTGAGACATAAGATGGACATGTTCAAAAAAGAATCTGATTCTGGGATAGCTGTGTTTGAGAAGGATATAGTGAAATGTTTCTACTCTTGCAAAAATGTCTGATTGGCACTTTTTTATGCAGAAAGTCATAATCGATATAAAAACAGCATTTAAGGACATTAGCTCACAGCTTTAATCATGAGTACTCTGAACATGAGAATCCACAGAAAAGAAAACTCTGGGTTGAGAATCCCTTCATGGAAGATGCCCACTCTTGTGCAAAATAAAATATTTTAAGATCACTCCAGGCACTGTATTTCTAAACCCCACCCAACCTGTCTGAAGAAGCAGGGTAGCAGGAAAGAAATAATAAATCAAGCTAGCCAGTAAAGAACACCTTTGCCTAGAGTTGATACTGGGTATCATCTTGCACTCTAGGAGCGGGCTGCCAGGGCTGCACACAGGGCTTGCACTGACAGACACTAGGAACAGAGTCCTGACTCCAGGAGCAGCTGCCCGGCGCAAAAAAGAACCAAATTAAACCGTGCCGGCCAGGAGCAATTTCTGAGCATGGAGCCAGGAGTAACCCATGAGCACTGCCGGGTGTGACCCAAAAACAACAAAAAAAAAAGTGCAAAGAGCCACATGTGGCTCGCGAGCCGCATGTTGCCGACCACTGCAATAGGTCATAGGACAAAGTCTAGGATAGAGTCTTTCTTCCTTATGGTTCAAGAAGATCTGCTCTGTCACCTTTGTTGTAATCAGTCTGTACTTTGTGATCGTAGTTTTTTTCACAGATCCTAGGTCGAAGCCTAGGCTAGAGTCTTTCCTTGTGGTTCCAGAAGTTCTGTTCAAACTTGAAAAAAAGTTGTCAAAGTCCCATCAAAAATTGATCAAAGGCTCTGGGATTAGAGAGCTTGGTTTTTCTACGAACCCTAAGCAGAAGCTTAGGCTAGGATCCTCCTTATTGCTCTCAGAAAAAGTTCTCCCCAGTCGCAGTTGTCAAAGTCCGTCTTCTGTAATTAGTGATCTTGGTTTTTGCACAGATCAAAGGAATGTGGGTCTTCTGATTTCATCTTACCATTGGGCGATGAGATATGGCAATCTGCTCTTGAATCAAGCTTTTCCTGTTTCCTCATTATCAGGTTGTTGTATCAACCTTTCACAAGTTGGTGCCAGAGTGGTATTAGAAATTCTCCAGAGTGAGTTTTGTTCCTGGTATTTTTGCAGGGAGCTGTATTGGTTATTGGTGGATCTGGGGTTCTGGGTTAGTTGGTTGTTGGCTGATCATATGGAGTCAGGTCCTTATGATACATGTCCATGGTGGGAGGTGCCCCTGTATTATAAAATGTAAGTGTTCTTATTCCTAATATATGAGTTTGTTTCATAACATAAGATTTCCTCTCTTTTTGTATGCTTATGTAAAAGGTAAAGGTGCCATATTATGTTACTGGTGCATTCGGGTATATCAGGGTACTGGATACATCATGGTGGTGATGTGGTACTATAACACTATCTGAATGTAACAATCATTAACAATATTTTAAATCATAGTCCCTTGATAAAAATAAAAAATAACATTTTTTGGTTTAGGGGCCACACCCTATGATGCTCAGGGATTACTACTGCCTATGTACTCAGTAATCGCTCCGGGCTGGAAGGACCATAGGGAACACTGGGGGATACGAACTGCTGTTCTACATAGGTCAGTGCGTGCAAGGCAAACACCTACTGCTTGTGCCACTGCTCCAGATTCAAAATAACATTTCTTAAAAAACGAAAATCTCCAGAGTGATTGCTCAAAGGGCTGAACACATGACTTGCACATGAGAGGCCCTGTGTGTCAAGCCCTTTCACAAGAAAACTTGAAGCCAAGAGCAGATAGGAGCTACTAAATATAGCTGGATGTAATTTTCAAATCAATTAATCACTGTGTAGTAAATACAACAATTCCAAGTACTTTTTAGCAATAATTAAAGTTGGAATTTGAATCTACCAAATTTTGCTAGTGACTATACCCCAAGTCACATGATTAACAATTTAAAAAAGACACTGAATGTTACAGATATATTGTAACATAACATTAGAGAAAATTTCAAAGGGAGTTTTATAGATAAAGTTTCAAGAAGTATTTTTCCTATATTGTTTATATGCTGAGGATTAAAATTGAGGATAAAAGACCATTTCACATTTAACAAATTATGAAATTACCAAAACAGAATCAGAAGGTGTCCATGTGCTTTGGTGCTAAATTCTCTGCAGTCAGTATATTAATATCCTTTATATCTTTTCTTTTTCACTTGGCATTGCATGGTGTAAACTTGATGGGAAAAATGAAATATCATCGGATGCTGGAGTACTGTTGCTAGATTATTTTCTACCAATACCTTTCCCCTACTTTCTAATACTGATTCTTAGCCTTGAGTATGCCCACTATATCCAATAGACACCTCAGCTTTGGACCCATGTCAGTTATCTGAGTAGAGGCATAAAGAATGAACGGATATTGTATGTGCCACTAGTGTTGAATTGTGACTCAGGGTTACCACAAAAACTCTGCATGGACTTCAAAAGTAATTTAATGCCCTACAGTGATCTAGCTAACATTAAATAGATGAATCCCTATTCAATTTTTGCTAAGTTAAAATACCTTAGTATATAAGATTGATCAAAGGAGAAGGGCTAAAGCATTTCTCCTTTGCTTTGATCACAAGATAAATACATCTTTTTTATCCTTAATAGTTTCATTATTGAAGCACCATGGTTATAGAAATGTTTGTAGTTGAGTTTTTGAAATTGAATGTATAACACCCTTAACCAGTGTAACTTTCCCACCAGCAATGTTTTCTATTTCCTTCCTTCTCCACTCACTGCCTGTCTTTTGGATAGGCATTCTACTTATCTCACTATCATTGTTATTGTAGTTTTCAGTGCAGTTAGTGCTCTAACTGTGGTTACCATTCTTTGTGGTAAGCTTCATATCTGGGGATCGTTCTTCTGGCCCTCATCTCTATTGCCTGGATATTATCAAGATCCTGCCCTTTATTTTTCTTATATCCCACAGATGAGTGAAACTATTCTTTGTTTATCTCTCCCTCTCTTACCCATTTCACTCAATATAATAGTCTCCATATCAATCCATGTAAAACAAATCTCATGACTTCACTTTTCTTAATAGCTATGTAGTATTCCATTGTGTAGATGTATTACTGTTTCTTTAACTATTAATTTATTGTTGGGCAACTGGATTTTTCCCAAATTCTGGCTATTGTAAATAGTACTACAAAGAATATAGAAGTGCAGGAGGGTATTTGCATTGTATTTTTGTATCACTAATATCATGTTTGTATTGTGTTTTTGTGATTGTGATATCACTTAGGAGTAGTATTACTGGATTATATTGGAGCTCAATTTTTTATGAAGAATATCCATATTGTTTTTCAGAAAGACTGGATTGGATAGCATTTCCACCAGCAGAGAATGAGAGTTCCTTTCTCCCTGCATCCATGCCAACACTGGTTATTCCTGTTCGTTGTGATATGTGCCAGTCTTTGTAGTATGAGAAAATACATCATTGTTGTTTTTATTACCATCTTTCTAATGATTAGTGATGTGAAGCATATTTAATATGCCTTTTGGTCATCTGTACTTCTTTTTAGAGAAATGTTTGTTCATTTCTTCCCACTTTTTGATGGGGTTAGGTTTCTTCCTTGTTAAGTTATGTTGGTACCTTGAATATCTTAAATATTAGATCCTTATCAGATGGATATTTGGGTGAATTGTTTCTCACATTCATAGGGTGGCCTTTGAATCCTAGTTATTGTTTGCTTAGAAGTAAAGAAGCATCTCAAAATTCACTTTTTCCAACTTTAAATTGTACTTCAAAGCAAAACTCACTAAAATAACTTGATATTGGAATAAAAACATACCCTCAGATCAATGTAATAGACTTGACTACTCAGAGAATGACCCCCAGATGTAAATCAATTAATATTTGATAAAGGGGCAAGAAACAAAAAATGGAGCAAGAAAAGCCTCTTCGACTAGTGGTATTGGGACAACTTCTCAGTCTCACATAAAAAGTGAACTCAAGGGGCCCGGGAGATAGCATGGAGGTAAGGCATTTGCCTTTCATGCAAAAGGTCATCGGTTCGAATCCCGGTGCCTCATATGATCCCCCGTGCCTGCCACGAGCAATTTCTGAGCATGGAGCCAGGAGTAACCCCTGAGCACTGCCGGGTGTGACCCAAAAACCACACACACAAAAAAAAGTGAACTCAAGGCCTCTATCTAAGGTGATGCAAATGATAAAATCAAATCAAAATGAATTAAAGACCTTGAAGTCATACCTTAATCTATAAGATATATAGAGGCAAATGTAGGCAAAATACTCCAAGACATTAAGACTAAAGGCATTTTCAAGGAGGAATCACCACAGTCCAAGCAAGTAGAAGCAGACATAAAAGAATGGGACTACATTCAACTAAGGATAAACACATCTTAATTTTCACTTTTTATTGGGTCCTGAAAATCATTTAGCTTATTTTGAAAAGAGAAATACCCCATATTTTTTCAAACAAGAAACCAGCCATAACATTTTTCAACAAAGAGAGTCCAGTACTGTGCATTTACTTTATGACATCTGGCATAAAGGGAAAGGGGAAAATCAGGTAGTATTCATAAGATGGAAAATTAATGCTCAAATAAAACATCATGGAAAGAGAGTAAACTACATGAAAATGGAAAGTCTTATTTGTTGCCATAGAATTAAAATACTCTGACATTGTTTACAATGTAATGGAAACTTAGAAGTATTATTCAAGTGGGGCTGGTATAATCTCTAGCAATCAGTAAGTTAAATTAACTTTGGAAATAAAGGAACTAGGACTTTACAGATATTTTTGTTCATTAAATTTATATGCAATTATGGAACATCTTTGATATAAGTCATAAAAGACTACTTGAGTCTAACTTGGACTTTGAAGAATTCAATAAAAAATGATCAAGACTGAAATTAAGGTTTTCTTTCTATCCTTAACAAATCTTTATGCTGGAAGCAGCAGAAGCTAATGGTGGGCAGCTGGCCTATTCATTTAGTGAGTGCTTATTATTTTGTGCCAGAGTTTTTCAACCAATAGCATTGATGAAAGGGGAAAAAACAATTTTTTACATAACTTTGTATAGAGAGCAGTCTTAGAAATTCAAAAATAAAATTCAAATTCTGGGATTGTGGTGGACTGCTAATTGGATAAAGAGGGAATAGTCAACTGCTGAAGGGGGAAAGGTTGACTGCTCAAGGAACAACCAGAACTTAAGTTGAAATAACTGATGATGTCTGGAAAGGAACAAAGAGCAGAGTCTAAAGAAGTAGCTGAACGCTTAATAAATGGGGTGATTTGGAGACCAGTGATTAGTCCCTGAGACATGGTAATGCCATTTACCTTTAAGGATGGAACTTTCATGTTCTTTATTACTTTAATTTAAGTTATATTGCTAAACTTGGTTATAGGGAGTCAGCAGAACTGTTTTAAGAAAGTGAGAAACATGATTATAATTTTGGAAAGACTTAAATATTAGTATTGCTGCAACATCTTTCTGATATTTAGGAAACTATTGCTAGTCCCTTTATAGAGAATAAATGACATATGACATGGCAGTAACTCAACTCTAGGAAAAATTTAATATGAGAGATATTAATCATCAATGCCTTTTTAATTCATTTTTGGCTATACTGTTTCTCTTGATCATACTCAAGAAACCATGTGTGTACTGGAAACTGAACCCTGATCAATCATGTATAAATTAAGCTAAAATATTTCCTATTATATTATAATAGTACATATTATTATATTGTTATATATCTTTGTATTATCTGTACTCTTCTATCAAGAGCATTTTTCTCTAAAAATCAACATTAATGAGGACCTAATTTCACAAATATACAGCATATTATCTTTTTTAAATAAATCTTTTCCACAGACCCATTGATTTCTTACAAACACAAGAGAAAATATTTATAGAATATATTTGAGCATTGAGATTAGATTTAGAGATGTGACTGGGGTCAAATACTGTTATAGGTTAGAGCCCTAAATGTCTTGATTTTCATGTGAACACAACCTGCCTATAAAAATAATCCAAGTACTAATCCATATTCTGCGTGTTATTAAAAGCCTTGGGTCAGAGAAGTTGCATAGTTTGTAGTTTGCCTGCTTAAAATGTGGCCAACCTGGGTTAGATTGCTCATACCTCAATTAGTTCCTTGAGCACTTCCTAAGTGCAGAGCTAAAAGTATACCCTGAGTAACCCCAGATGTGGTCCAAAACAAAATAAACCAGAAAAGTCTTAGGTTTTTTTTTCCTTAATATTTCTCTTTAGATTCTCAAAAGAAGATCTAAAGAAATCATTGTCGGGGGCCGGGCGGTGGCGCTGGAGGCAAGGTGCCTGCGCTAACCTAGGACGGACCGCGGTTCGATTCCCCGGTTCCCCATATGGTCCCCCGTGCCTGCCAGGAGCGACTTCTGAGCGAATAGCCAGGATTAACCCCTGAGCGTCACTGGGTGTGGCCCAAAAAAACCAAAAAAAAAAAAAGAAATCATTGTCAAGTTAGCATCTAGTTTCAGTTATAAAAGTTCAGAGATATTAGGCCATAGGTACTATACTGACTAATAGTGTTTAACCCGAGTTCTATCTCTGATACCCCATATGATCCACTTATATTATGGTTTACCAAGAGTGATCACTGAGTGCAGAGAGAAGAGTAAACCCTGAAAACTAGTAGAAGTGGCCTAAAACCTCCCGAAATTTAGAAATAGAAAGATGGATGCCAAAGATCATGAAAAAAGTAAAATGGATTTTAAATTTATTGGAGTTGGTTTTGATTATAGCTACAGCTCTGTAGATCAAATTTATTTTTGTTTTATTTTCATACTTTAGGACCTGGATTTAACTTAAACTTCCAGTATATACTAAGCAAAAAGCAGTGCAAGTTAGCAAAGGGAGAAATAACATTGCCTGAGGTATTTCTTTTTTTGTGATTAAAAACCATATTCGTGTGAAAATAGGATTGAGATTGAACCATAAATACCTGCTCAGAATCCAAATTGTCTACACTTAAACATAAGCTTAAATGCATTTTGACAATTTAGATAGTTTTTTCCACCCCCCCTTAAGGAAGTTCATTTCCTTATATAGTTATCATAAAACTATGCACACTGAATTACAGAGCTTCACACACTGCCAATTGTTGTGTATAATGATGCACCTGGTAGTCAAGAAATCCTCTGCAAAGCAGACATCCTCAGACAGATGCAGGGGCTCAGAATACTCTTGCTGAATTATACAATATTTTCTGGTTATGGACTTTAAAAAAGTGATAGCAGCTGTCACCAGTTAGATGTTGTCAAAGATTAGTGCAAAGGCAGAAATGATTTCTCAGTGGCCCTTCACCCATTACAGTGAGCTCACTGCTATTATTTCTTATTTTTCTATCTTTTGATAAGACCATAATTTGTCAGACTAAATATTTACTCCAGGTACTACCATCATGTTAAAAATTTATATGGAATACATAGCTCTTTTTGAATCTTAGTCATCCTTAGCCTGTTTCAGAAGTTATGCCTTGAAATAATGTTCAAACCATTGGACTATTCATTCCATTACTCAATGAAGAATAACATTGTAGATTATAATGCACTACTGAAAATAAAATTTTACTTAAGATATATGAAATTTTATGATAAAATACATAGATAAAATGCATCTTCTTATAAATACAATTCTTCTATTTCTAGTTACTCTGCTAAACAAAATTAATAAGTTTATATTTGCTTACTGGAGCTATATTTTTAAAAGAACAGATAGGATCTTTAAAAAGAATATAAAAATAAGTACATCTTTTTTATTCCAGTAGTGAAATCAACTTGGGAAGGTTAAGATTATTTGTGCTATCTGATATCTGACACTAGTAAGAAGAACACTCAAACCCAGCTGGGATGTCTGTCTAGCACAGGGGAAAAACTGAGGGGACAGGGCTGTGTGCTTGGTAAATAACAACTAAGGGCAATGATGATGAAACAAATATTTGAACACATCTGAGGTGAGAGTCACCCACAGAGGTAAATGTTTATAATGCAAAAAAAAAAAATCAAATTCAGAGAACAGGCTTTAACACCATGGAAATTGAATAGAGGATTGAAATTTATGTATTATGATCAAGAAATCATCATCACCCATCATTATACCAAAGAACAGATCTTCCCAAGTTTTTTTTTTAAGAAAATTAAAGAGGATGCAAGCTATCACTGGAGAAAAATTTTAGTCTAAGTCATTTTAAAAGGTAAGAGTAAAATTTATTAAAGGAGATACAAAGATTAAAATAGTTTCTCAATAACAATAGTGGCAAACTTTACTGTTTTAACAGAATATAAATTCTCCTAATAAAATTAAGTTTTAGCAAGTAATCTCAAGGGTGAAATTTATTTCTTATAGCATAAGATTCCAGAAACATCTTAAAATGAATATTTGCTTGAGAATTTATGATGTTTTCAAGAAAATGACTGTCAGAAGTTTTGTGGCCGTCACTTACTCTCCATTTCTGAGTGTGTCAATCCTGTTTCTCTAACTACTTATTCTGAATATTCAAGGGGATGTGTAAATGTGCACCTCTTTCTAGTACAAATCTATACAGAATATCTGAATTATTTCAATGTTTTGTTTTGTACCGGTCCCTAAATATTAAATCTTATCATATGAAATTAGGATTCTCTCTAGGATATAGATGTTCAGTTAAATTTATATATGAACTAGAATTAAATAGGGAGAAAACTGAATAAAGAGAAAAAGAAGTCTCTGATATAGTTGTGTGTGCAAAGATGGATCCATAATCTTGCATCAAGAGCATTGTGAAGAAGATAGTATAGAAAGAAGGGACAAATGAAGAAAATTATATCATTAAGAATGGGCTCATTACAGTAAATAACCTATTTTCTGACTGTCATTGGAAATTAATTTTCACAGTCCATTTAAATATTTGGAGAACAAAAAGATGATAAATATATAGCAGGACTTTTTCTCATCATTAAATGTGATCTGATATTAGTAAAGGTTTTTAGTTTTTAATTTATACCTGTCCATATATACTTTTTAGTAAAAATAACCATGTAGCATAGTTATACAGACTAATCTCCTATTGGAAGTAATATAATATTCTTAGGCATATTTTTGAAAATTTCTTAAATATGACATTATTTGCTTTTTGAAACAACCTAAACCAAGTGTTTATGAAAAGGAGTTATAGACATAGGGGCATGCACTGAGTGATAAAGAAATTAAAGAAATGTATGAGAAGTCACATATAAGAGAAGTGCATGCCTTGGACTGTATCACCCAGGCTTGGTCCCCCCAAATCACAAGATACTTCAGGTATAATTCCTGAGCTTAGAACCCTAAAAATGCCAGATGTGTCTCAAAGCAAACAAAACAAAACATACAAAAATATCTCCAGAACAAAACTGACTTGTAGAATAGGTTAAATGACTAGAATAAACAAAAACAATACTTCATTCATGAATCTGAATGGTTGCAATCTGGACTTTCTGACTTGAATCTTATGACTCTTCTCACTCATTAAATATATCAACAATAGTAAAATAGAGTTAGTCAGTTAATTAATGGATAAATGTTTAATCATTTTAAGGTATTAATTTAAAATTTTACATTTATTCTTTTACTATTTTATCCATGATTACAGCAATGTCTAAAGTTTGTAAGTGGAAGAGATAGATTTATGAATGTGAAATTCTGACTCTATGTTCATGACCATACCACTATAGCGTGCTCTCAAGATCAAAGTGTATACAAAGAGAATACAAGGTCATATATAGTACTTGCAATGACAGAAGAATGATGCAGAGATAATAAAAGTGAAGACAGCAAGGATTAGACATGTGAACAACTGTTAATTTATGCTCTGCTTTTGCTTATTTGCCATGGCAAAGGCATTCCCCAACTTCATCTTTCTTTTCATCAAACTTTTTGATTTGTAAATGTCCAATAGGATCTCTCTCAAACTTCCCCCTCTCTGTTAAATCTGCATTCCTATAATAAAGAGAGATTCCAGATTTGACTTGCCTCACAGAGATAGATCATGAGGTGAGAAGCAAACTGAACTCATGATTCTTTTCTGATTGGTTTGGTTTATTAATTTTTTGCAGCTACCCTACTTCAGACCTATTCACCTGGAATTTGAAATATAGGGCAGGGAGTGATTTCACAAACAACTTCTTGCTTAAACAGAAGGTTGGTGAGATCTCATTTGAAAGCCTAAAACAAAACGGTTTAGTGGTTAAAGCCTAGTGAAATACAGTTTCAGTAGGAACACAAAAGTTTGAAAGGTTTATAATTGTCTGTTAATTGAATAAACATATCTAGATAAAGATTAATTATTTTGTATTTATCGAGAATATAAAGTAGATATGCTGATTCCACTTTCTATATAATTTCTATAATAATTATATGATTAATTAATAAAAATAAAACTTTTAAAATACAAAAACTCTGTTCTAGTTATAGCTGTAAACCCACCCTCCATTTCTCCTATGCAACCTTACTTGCTAATAGACCTCCCATTCCTGGGAGGAGTCTTTGGGAGATAACAAAAGGCTTTTCCCTGAAGGGCAGAGGGGATTTGCATGGATGGAGAATGGAGAAGGAAGCAAAAGGAGGAAATGGCTGATGGACAAGGTATAATGCAGGGCTGAATATGAATCCAGTGTAAAACGTTATGATAGAAGTCACACATATTGGCTAGGGCATGAATAAAGTTGATATTTCCTGGAACCTGTGTGTGAATGATTTCTTCACCTCTACTTGAACCTGATGACCCGCTGACTGCAGAGAGTTGGATATACGTTGTCCTGGAGGAGAAAGGCCTCCACCACCACCCCCACCATCCACCATCGTCAAAGCCTATCCAAAGGGTTTTAATGTAACACAAGCTATCTAAGAAATACTAGAGATCTTTTTCTAGTAGCTTTTAATTTCTCATAAATTTAAATTAATTTTAGGATGATGTTCCTGTTTTTCATTCCACCAAAGAGAGTTACTCTAAAAATAAAGGTCACTTTATAAAGAAAAATAAATATACTTTCAACTACACCCCCTTTCATTTAACAGAAATGAAGAAAAGTAGGGAATACCAGTGTGTAATACAAAATCTCTTTATTATAAGTTGGCTGACTTCATAGTATCTATTTGTTAAGTTCCTCCCTATTGCTTTAGTAAATAATAGTGATTGGGTGGACTGGATATAGGTTCCTGTTGGAAACATGAAGAAATTCAATAGACATGACTTTCCATTGACAATAATTAATTAAATTGAATAGCACAGGGTAGTATGATCAGGAAAAATACCTTGACCTATAAATGCCCTCACTATGTACTGAATTATGCTAGTCTTGCAGAGTTGTTTACTTCTTAACTATAAATCATGGGGTTTATATAGTAGCCTATTGGAGGTAGACAGAGTGTACCAGTGTGGCTTTATAATACAGTAGCTAAGAGACTTTACTATGGTGTTAAACAAAGTTGAATTTGAATTTTTTGTGGGGGCACACCCGGTGACACTCAGGGTTTACTCCTGGCTATGAGCTCAGAAATCACTCCTGGTTTGGGGTACCATATGGGATGCCAGTGATCAAACTGAGGTCTATCCTGGATCAACCATGTGCAAGTGCAAGTGCAAAGGCACTACCACTGTGCTATTGCTCCAAACCTGAATTTGAATTTCAACTTCTACTTAAGTTGTGCTTCATCAAGCTAGAATCAGTGAGCTTCTATTATTGAATTATTATTTTTATCTTACATCTGCTTTATAAAATGTCACAATTATGAATTTGGTAGCACATTCAAAGGTTTTCATGACCTTCAAAAATATTTCCTCGCATAAAATATTCTTAACTTTAATTTTGTTTTGGCAACTTAAAAGCTAATTTTAACACATGTTTCTTTGCCAGTAAAGTATTTCCGAGTGTAGCTCTAGATTTCACTAAATACTGCTCGAAAGACCCCCAAATAAACAAAGCACACAACTTTAACCTTTTTCAAGTTTTTGCTTCAATTTTCTTAAAAGAAGTGAGGAGAAAACGACATTACTGCAAAACAGGAAATGATGATTTTTGTCAGTTAGAAAGATGCTTTTAAATTTGCCATTTCCCACTTGACCTGATAATACATAACATGTGGAAAGAGTAGGTAAGACAATTCATTTCCTTTTTGAACAATAGCAGCTATAACTATAGCCCATAATCCACCTTTACCAATCCTGCAAAAACACTTTCACACATATTACTATGACTCTGCATTTTATAGATCATATTTGAGAAATCTCAGACTCTCTAGAGATGACCCACCATCTGCTAACAATCTTTTGCTCTTCTTCAATGAACCTCTTGAATCTTTTCTGGATGAAATCTGCATGGCTACATGGAAATATCAAAGTATTACTTTATAATAGAGTTCTTTTTTGCTTTGCCCATTATCCTCAGAAATATTCTGAAAATTGTTCCTTGGATTTCCTCTTTAGTCTGAGGCTAAAATTTGAACTTCTCTTAGCTTTGCAGGTTGTCATTGGTGGTGACCTGCCCACATCTTCAATATGCAGATACAGCATAACGTCTGTTCTGTAGGTCCAACTAATTTGTCTTTTTCCTGTTAATGACGTTTCTTTTCTTTTTTCTTTTTCGTTGGTTGTTTTGTGTTTTGGGGTCACACTCAGTGACGCTCAGGGGTTACTCCTGGCTCAGCACTCAGTAATAGCTCCTGGCTTCGGGGGACCATATAATAGGACACCAGGGGAATGAACCACTGTCTGTACTAAGTTAGCAAGTGCAAGGCAAATGTTCTATGACCTGTGTTACTGCTCTGCCCCTAATGATCTGTTTCTATGCTTGCTAGTAAAATCAAACTATTTTCTGACACTAAACTTTCCAACCAAGCTTAAGAGTTAATGTTGTACACATTGTACACTACTTCTCTACCCTATTTCCTATTCTACTTTTGCCTCTTACATATATTATAATGCAATTTAGATATTATTTCAAGGTAGTAGATTTTGATTTCTGGTCAAGATAAGGTTCCCCTTCTATATGCTCCCAATAGTTTCAATATACATTACAGTAAATACTGATCCATATTCTGCATTACTGTGAGGCATCAAAGTCCTTCCATATATGTCTATTAACTATTTATATTTGTTTTATATATTTTGATGCTTTGACTTAAAGGGTCAGGTGCAAGTCACTCTCAAAACAGCTTCTGCAATATTAGTCAATTCTTTCTGATAATAAACAAATATTTTATGAATGTGCCTTTCATGCTTACCAGTATCACACTAGAAGTCAATGCTTTGATAAGCCAGTATCATTTTATCACTATTTTCCTGATCCAAACTCCCACAGTTACTAACAATTTGAATCTTTTTATCCAGAATCTGCTTAAGTTAGTCAAATTAATATATTGAGCCTGATTTTGGATATATTGGCCAGGAGATTGGTTCATGTGTACCTGCACTGCATTTAGACACTGCAGGAATCATTGAGTAGTCATTATAAATTCATATGAGATAAATAATAAGGGATATTGAATAGAAACTTTTTCAGATTGCATTTCTAGTTCATTCTATGATGGCTGGTATGTAATAGATATTGTTATTTTTCTTTCACTCTTTTTTTATTTTCTTTTTCCATTTTTTTTGGTTTTTGGGTCACACCTGGCAGTGCTCAGAAATCTGGTTCTACGCTCAGAAATCAGTCCTGGCAGGCTCCAGAAACCCTATGGAATGCTGGGATTTGAACCACTGGCCTTCTGCATGAAAGACAAATGCCTGCCTCCATGCTATCTCTTGGGCCCCTCTTTCACTCTTTCTATTTTCTCCTAATATACTACTACTCTCATTCTATCATCTATGTATTATTTTTTCTATATATCATAGAATATTACATATAAATATATGTTAATACAATCACTGATTTGGGAACTATTATGGAAGTTGGCATCCCCCTGCTTTATCATGTTCATTAGCTATCATAGATAGAGGAGAGTTTGCATGAAAATTGAAATAAGATTTTGCACTTTCTTCTCCATTCTAGGCTCCCAGCATGCATTCTGTTTCAACAAAACTTAGTTTCTAAGTTCCATCCACTAAATCCTTACTCAGAAACTTATTTTTCTATTTATTTGATTTGTTCTTAAGCTGTGCATGCTTTGACAAAACATTTATTTGAGAAAAGATGTATTTCATGCTGACACATCTCTCTAACTGTTGTTCGTTATGATTGTACCTAAATATAATCATGCATAACTTCAAGTGTCTTGTGATCTGACACAGTCGTGGGTGATTTCCATGTAAAATATTTCAGGAGATGGAAAGAAGCAAGGACGATCTATTTTGGACTTGTGGGTTGGCAGCACACATCTCTGCTGGTCACACCTGCCATATGTCGGCTTCTCTTTTCTTCCAACTGTTTTCCTTCCTAAGAGTGACTTCAAGGCAGGAGACATCACTTCCCACTTCTGGATCAGAGAAGTGCTTGTGTTTGCATATTAAGCAGTTTTCTTTCTTTCCTGCTGCCTCTCAATGTTGCGTTTTGACCTCAGTTTGTTTTCTTGGGGCCATTGAACCATACATTAACCACACCACTTCTAAAGTGACTGAAAATAAGTCTGTTCCTGAGAAAGATTGACATGGGTGAAAGAGAGGGGTCAGGCTGCTTTGGAGAGCAGAAAGGAAATATAAAGACCATATTGCAGTAAATTGCAAACTCTAGAAAATATATGCAGAAAAATGAACTCTAATATGGTGTCAGAAAGAAAGGATGTAAGTACTAGGAAAGCAGTTAAAAAATCAGAGGAGTATATTAGAACTATTTTTCTCTTTTTGATATTTCTGAGCCCAACCATTTCTATGACCTAATTTCATCCTAGAGTTTAAAATTAAAGTTATAATCACTGACAGAACATTATATTTTGAGTTCCTTATCATGAGTTTCCTTGATCTTTTCAAATTTCAAGAATGTACTCATTTACCCATTATTCTTCCTGTTCTTTTAACTCTTTGTTTTTTGGGGGGGCAGGAGGTCATGCACAGCAGTGCTGAGGGTTTAGTCCTGGGTCTACACACAGAAATTACTCCTTGCAGACTCAGGGATCATATGGATGCTGGACATTGAACCCAAGTTAATTGCATGCAAGGCAAATGCTCCACCATCCACTATCAGTTCAGCCCCCTGTTTGGGTTTTTTTGGTTTAATATTTGTCAATAAATATGAAGGAAATTTACATGAAGTTTTAATAATACCAAGATAACATTTTTGATATAAATAGTAAATAATAATGCTTAGTTATAATAATGAATTTATGAATTAGATTAATGTGAATAAGAATCTTTAGGTTAATTGGGGGTTTGAGTCATACTACTGAAGTGAATTTTATATTATTTCTATTTGATTTACAGGACAGTATCTCCAGATAATAAGCATTGCCAGAGGTAAAATGTAATACAGGCCCAATTACTTAATTTACAACTTGACAAAGATGTCCTTGAGAATATAGTCAGTAACATTAGGACTTGTTATTCATCTAGTTTACCAACTGAAAAAGTGCAAGTAAATCTAGATAAAAGAAGTTGAAATAGACAAAAGGATGTGTTAAAAGTACACAAATTCTGAACAAGAGAATTTAGACAAACATGATTTTTTTTTTGTTTTTTTTGTTTGTTTTTTGGGTCACACCCGGCAGTGCTCAGGGATTACTCCTGGCTCCATGCTCAGAAATTGCTCCTGACAGGCACAGGGGACCATGTGGGGCACCGGGATTCGAACCGATGACCTTTTGCATGAAAGGCAAACGCCTTACCTCCATGCTATCTCCCGGGCCCCGACAAACATGATTTTAAACTGATTTTACCTCAATCATGAGTCACTGTGAAATTACATAGAGCATTTGCCTATATATTATTCAGTTTTCTAAGGATGGTATTTGGGAAGGGGAAAAATTAAAGTCTCGGGCCAAATGCAAAATAATATATCATAAATTTCAACAAAAATAAGAATATATTGTTAAAAATGGTAAAACTGGACAATCTAATATAGATCAAGGTTCCCCAAATTAAAGCCCACAGGCCAAAAGTGACCCAGTAAGGACATTTATCCAGCCTACTAATTGTTCTTGCCACTGCTAACTGTCCTACTTTGCTGCTGACTCATCCTGATTCTGCAGTGTGGATATATGGGATGGATATGAGATGCACTTTCTGACTCCTCTCCTCTCTGTCTCTCAACTCCTCCTTTCAGTCTCAGCCAGGTGTCTGCTATAGCTATAGCCCTCCAAAAGCAGGTCAAGTTCCCATTAAAATACTGGTAAGTTTGTTGATTTAACCTGCCAGGTTGTCTACTTTAAATACTGTGTTTGTTTCCATTTTTTTTACTTCAAAATAAGGTATTTGGACTGTGTATAAAATTTTCTACATAGTATTTATTTAAACTATAGCCTGGTCTTCCAATGGACTCTGGGATCGTTAACTGGCCCCAGTTTAAAAAGTTTGAGAAACTCTGATCTAAACAATCAACTGGGGGACTTTACCATATTCCAAGTAGATTATATGTGAGAGCCACCTAAATGGAGGATGAAAGCATGGCATGAAATTAGGAGTTCAGAGGTCATACAGGAAGGAAACAAAGTTGGAAGGAGTGAAGGCTAGAGAAAGTTGAGAATAAATGATCTGTATACTCCTATGGTACTCCTCACTTCTGCAGAACCTCTTTAGTGAAGGCTGCATTGCCCAGACTGTATCTTTTTCCTGCTGTTTGAATAACAATTTTTCTAGTTCTTGCCAATAAAATTAATTGGTATGTATTAAAAGGATGTACTTGCACTTTATTACTTTTTATATAACCTCTGTTTTATTTGTGGAGATAGTAAGCTATAAATTAATCTCTTGGGTCTTAAAAGATATTTAAGTGGGTATGTAAATAGCCTTCCACACAGCTGACCCAATTTGATCCCTGGCACTGTCTGTAATCTCCAGAGCCCTACTAGAAGAAATTCCTAATAGTAGAGCCAGGAATGATCCCCGAGAATAGCCAGGTACAGCTATAAAGCTAAATAAATAAAATCAACACATTTCTTGAGGGTTGCGGAAGAGTACAATAGTCAGCATGCACCCATCTTAGTTTGATTTCCAGCACCATATGGCCCTCCAATTATCACCAGTTGCCATTCTAAAGGGACACCAGAACTGCATGTTTGAGTCTCTTTAATCCTAAGCATCATTATTGAGACTTCCATGACCTCTTACTTCTCTTCACCAACCCAAACAAATATATTAATAAGGGTTATTTAAAATAGCATTGAAATGCACTTAAATACTAGAAGAAATCTCTATTGTTTTTTTGAAAGGTCACCAAGCTTGTAGTAACCAAACCTGAGTAGAGCCCCCTTTTGTACTTAAAGCTTCTTTTTTCCTGCTGCATTTTAGATATAATAGCTTGAATCCCTGCAGCTTTGGTGGGTGATGCAGTAAATTAGATAATGGAAACCAAATGTGTAGAAAAAAATTTAAGGAACTGAGATTCTTGATGTAGTATGTGGAGGAACTCAAATAACCTATATACAAATGCTCTTACATGATAATTAAAGTATGTTATAGTAGAAGCATTACAATAAAACCTATGTACTATCAACTGGAATCAATATTTGACATTTAATATAAGCCCAGTTTCTAACATATTTGTCTTGTAGACTATTTTTCTTAAACTGTATAGTACTTAGAATCAAGAAATTGGAATATTTTTCTTCCTTCCTTCCTTCCTTCCTTCCTTCCTTCCTTCCTTCCTTCCTTCCTTCCTTCCTTCCTTCCTTCCTTCCTTCCTTCCTTCCTTCCTTTTTTTCCTCACACCTGATGATACTCAGAGTTACTCATAACTTTATACTCAAGGATCAGACCTTGAAGGCTCAAGTGACCATGTGACTATTGGGAATAAAACTCTAGTTGGCAATATGGGAGGTAAGCACTCAATCCACTGTACTATCCCTCCATTCAACTCCATGGATCAAGTTTCTTAGTCACCTGAGATAATTTTTTTTTATCTTCGCTGTGTTTTTCTTCTTTCTTTTTTTTGTTTTATTTGGGGGGACCACACCCAGTGACACTCTTGCTCTGCACTCAGAAATTGCTCCTGGCTTGGGGGACCATAAGGGACACCATGGATCAAACCGCGGTCTGTCCTAGGTCACCTGCATGCAAAGCAAATGCCCTACTGCTTTGCCACCACTCTGGCCCCAACACTGTGCTTTTCTTACTTGAAATAATGTCACTAAAATATAGTAGAGAAGAAAAAAATACATTAATATTTTAAAGTGAAAGTTAGTGCATAATCACTTCTCTATCAATTACAATTTTTGAAAGTCAGCACTGTCAATTTCAACTTGTATGGAAAACTATGAATATGAGTTAATAATTTTTCCTTAATATGACAAGTACTTACTTGTCCTAACTTCTCTGTAGCATAAAAGAAATACTCAAACATTGAAAAATTTCTAGTGCATGAACAATAAATCATGTCTTCTTGAATCTATTTGTCCCTCTGTATGACTAGAAGAGCCCATAATTTTCAATTCTCTTCATATAATTCGCTTTCACATTGCTTAACTCTTGGATTGAATTGATAATCCCAGAGGGAAAAATCTTGATATGAAATATTTTAAATACTATATATTAGAAACATTTAAAACTAAAGATTTTGAATAAATGGGACTGAGTTTGGTTTCAACATTTTGTTTTTTAACAAAATAATTTTGACATATAAATATTTCACTTCTGTATAACTAGATGTATTCTTCAATTATGGATAAAACTATCTGCACTTAGAAGATTTAATCAAGTAAAGCACTTACTCTGTGATTGTTCCCTTATACCTAGTTCATGAACTACAAATAGTATTGCCAAGACCAATATACATGATGCTAGTAAAGAAAATAATAACATTTTAATGGAACCTATTTATTTAATAATATAGTTAAGATCTTCTATAAAGTAGTAATTAACTAGTATAAAGTGTGAAAAAAGTGGAACTGTTTTCATACAAAGAAATCTTTAGGAAACCAATATAAAGAAATGAAAATTTATCTTTGAATTAGAAATAAGAATGAGTATCTTATTCTTTTTTTTAAGTATCTTATTCTTTTTTTTTCTTTTCAAGTATCTTATTCTTATAAGAAAAAAATACTACTGTGTTTTGTTTTCCCTACAAGTAACCTTTCAGATTGATTTTTTGGAGGAAAAATTATTTTAGACAACTTGTAAAGGGCAGTATAAAAAACCAATCAATTGACTTGGAGTGATGTAGGGTGATTAAAAGGTTATAAGATGTAGTTGAACTGATATGAACATCTATTTGAGAAAAAAGATCAATATAGTTTAGTCTAACTTCCTAAACAAAAACAAGACTAGAGAAAGAAACCCAACTGTGTTCTCACAATCTCTAACAGATAGAGTCAATATATAACAAATAACAATAACAAAAAAAGTTAAACTAATCTAGGTGGTCTAACACTAATTGAGAGTTTGATGATCAACATTTAAAAAAACTCACTTGAAATTGCTTGGAATATATTCTGGAGATTAATTTAAAGAAGCAATATCAAAATAACTCTGTGCAAAGAGTTGTCAGAAGGGAAGTTATCTCTACTTAAAGAATCAACATGGATTTTAGCTTTCCAAGTATTCAATATCCTGGAAGGACAATCTTAAAGGGAAGGGCCTGCTGATACTAGATCAAAGGATCACAGTTTTGGTAGGCATCCCTAGAAAACATCAATGATAGCAGAAAAAGTTTTTGGTTTTTGGTTCATACCCAGATGTGCTCAGGAGCTACTCCTGGCTCTGCACTCAGAAATCATTCTTGGCTGGATCAGGGTTTCATATGGGATGCCAGAAATTGAAACTGGGTTGGCTACATGCAAGGCAAATGCCCTATCTGCTATTGATTCGGCTCCCAGAGCAGAGTAAGTTTTTAGCCATACCTAGAAGTGTTTGAGGCTAACAGAGATACACATGACAAAGTGGCCATGGCATGCCTGTCAAGTTCAGAGTCTTGTAATTGCTAGGCATGTGCTCGTCCACTTGCACTTTTGTGCCAAAAGTGCCAAAAGAGATCGTTTTATTTCTTTTTTCTTTGTTTTACTTTTCCTAATAAAAACATCAGCTTTGGGACCAGAGCAATAGCACAGTGGTAGGGCATCTGTCTGCATGCGGTTGACCCAAGACTGACTTCGGGGCTCAATCCCCAGTGTCCCATATGTTCCCCCAAGCCAGGAGCGATTTCTGAGTTCATAGCAAGGAGTAACCCCTGAATGTCACCGCTGTGGCACAAAAACCAAAAATAAATCAGCTTTAAGATCCCAGTGCTTTAGATTATTTTGAAAGTTTTATTTTTAATTATGTGAGATTTTTAAATTAAAAATTATGTACTGAATCTCAATATGCTTAAATCTGGCTTTAAGAATCAATTGTAGGAGACAGAGAGATAACACAGCAGTGTTTGCCTTGCAATCAGCTGGCCCAGGACCTAAAGTGGTTGGTTTGAATCCCAGCGTCCCATATGGTCCCCTGTGCATGCCAGGGGCTATTTCTGAGCAGATAAACCGGGTGTGGCCCAAAAACCAGAAAAAAAAAATCATTGTCAGTTAATAATTGACTATACCATCTCTATAATTAAGATTGTTCCCTAATCCTTACATTTGATCCATATTTAATATTTTAATATACAGATATATTTAAAAGATAAATTTACCATCAAACATTTTAATTCTAATGACTTATTTATTTTAAGGCTAATATTGTTGCATTGGTGACATAGCACAACTTGTTTGATCCTTGGTATCCTATATGTTCTAAGAGTGTTCTTTCAGCAGAGAGTCAGGATAATGCCATGCACACCACTGTGTATTATCTCAAGTAAAATTAAAAAAAAAGGAAAGCATTTCTACAATTTGAATTATGTTATTTTATCTATTTTCTAACAGTGTAAATTTTTTCTTGGTTTTAAGAATTCTTTGTACGATACTTTAAAGTAACATAGAACATAGATAATTTTAAAATCATTTGCCTCTACTTTTCACTAGTAGTTTATAGTTATTAGTAAGATATTATAGCAGTTTTGAGAGGTGATTCAAGGACTAAATAAAACATATTCTTTGCTTGTGTTAAGGTCAAAAATCATACCAGATGCTATAGGATCCCCTCTGCCAGCACTGAATGGTGTGTGTCCCAGGTGATTCAAGTACCACTAATTCCTCAATCTGAACTAATCATCACACATAACTGAGTAGAGGCCACTGTGGGAGTGGCCTTGCCTTAAAGGCTAAAGAATCTAATGGAAAGATAAATTAAACTGATTTAATAAATTGCAAATATTTACTTAATTGGCTTTGAATTATAGTTGCTTTCTTCTTCCCAGACTACTAAGCAGTTTATTTTGAATACAGATAGTTGTTTCCTACTTCCTAGATAATTAATCAATTCATATATTTTCTAGACTTTGCATGATATATATATATATATATATATATATATATTCAATTTAAAATTGTGGACATTTGGAATTTATTTTTATATAGTGTTTAAAGGTGCATTTTATTTTACCTACTTAACTTTTTATACTTCATTTAAAAGTTTGCATGATGGTATTTTACAAAACTTCAAAAGAATTTTACTAATTACACAATTTTATGCTCTGAGTCACCTCTATTTTCCTATCCCAATTCTTTAAATCTTTATTAAATTACATTAACACAAAAGAAGATAACTTGGACAAATTAGTTGCCAACATTATTCCAAGTTTGAAATTGAATTATCTTTCTCTAAAAATATATCCCAAAGAAGTTTCAATGCTAGGGAACTTTTTTGATTTCACCTCTGTTATAATTTGCTTCATATTTATTTATTTGGTTATTTATTTATTTATTTATTTAATTATTTTTGGCCCACTCCCTGTAACGCTCAGGGGTTACTCCTGGTTATGAGCTTAGAAATTGCTTCTGGCTTGGGGAACCATCTGAGATGCCTGGGGGATCTAAAATGTCCGTCCTAGGCTAGCCCGGGAAAGGCAGATGCCTCACTACTTGTGCCACCACTCCGGCCCCTGTAATTTGCTTCACTTTAGATTGATAAGAAACTATTGTTGAACCTTGTTCAACTTCACTTCCATTTTAGATTTAGGTCAGTTTAACCTTAATGATTGTCAGATTCCCCTCTGTGATTATGTCCCTGAACCATCTTGCAGACAAGAATCTCATAGAGGAACTATTCTGAGAATTATCCTTGAAGCAAAATCTCAGAGATATTCCTCCAGAGATCGAGAAGAACAATAAAAAGAGAGGCACCATCTTCGGTCCATCCGAACTGCGTCAGAGAGAGTTCTGGTAAAAGCAGAGATTACCCATCAACATAGTGTTGCTTCTGAGGCATTCTTAACCCCAACATTTATGTTTATCTTCCCCATGGCACCTCACTTGCCTCTGGTTATGCCTCTACTAGGTCGTGCCACATTGCATACATCACAGTTCCTCTTGTTCTATTCAAGCACTGTTAGAATAAAATATAGCGTCTTTGGTCATTAGATAAGGAGAACATTCTCGTTCCTTAAAGCATCAGTAGGAGGAACCGGAAAATAGGGTGGATACAATGTGTTTAATGGTTATATCATGGCAATATTTAAGGAAGCAATTATTTATTCATCAATTTTTGAAATATCATTAATAAGAAAATAACTTGAGGAGTCTGAGTTTGAGTACCATTTTAGTTGGCCAGAAAAAATAAGTAAAGAGAAATTCATTATTGATCTGAGAAACTGATGGAACATCCCCAAGAAGGAAATCTAGCATATCTCACCTTTGATTTGAAACATACTTTTGCATTTTGACATTCCTCAGAATTTCCAATTCAATGAATCTAATACATAAATATATTAATATACCATTTACGTATATGGATAACTATATCTCACTGTATAAAATATGTTTCATAAGGTTTTACATTGTCTTGACTATATTCAGACATTTTATTGTCACTGCTAGTTTGCTTATGCATTGGGAGAAGTAGAAGAATGGGAACAAAGGATGAGATTTATCAGTAACTGTTTTGGGGTTTACTTTTTCTGCTTGTTTTTAGCACACACTCATAATTTCTCAAAGTTTTCTCCTGACTTTAAGCTAACAAATCATTCCTAATGGTTCTCAGGGAACATATTGGCTGCCAGGGTTGAACCCAGGTTGCTCATAAGCATGTATAACCTGCTGTACTAAAGTTGTGTAACAATTTGAGTTACTTTTGATTAGTACAACATACTCTTTGACTAGTCAATCAGTTTTAATTTGTCTATGCCTGGGCATTTGAAGGTGAGGAAATATACAACTTGCATTTCTAAGCTTCCTTTTGCTCTACGGTATATGGTAGTTGGTCTGGTCTAGACTCTTTTTTTTTCCTTTTTTCCCCCCTAATTTTTGCTATGTACTCCCTCTGAAAGTGTTCTAGACTCCTAAGTGTCTACACAGAACCTAGGACGGTCAGTCATCATCAGGTTTAAAACAATTCCCCAAATACAAAGTATGCTAAAGGCCAGAGAATTTATTATTGAGGGAAAGAGAAAGAAATCACTGTGCCAGAAGATTATTTACTTTATATTTTTCCTACTTCTTAAATTAAAAGTGTCCCTATTGTCTACAAAAATTGTCTACAAAAATATGTAGTGTATAAGTTGTAATCTAGAAGCAAGATAGTGTTTTTAGAATTTTTCCTATCTCCTCTTTTTTGATATTTTTATATTTTAGTTTCTAGCATATTTTATATTTTATATAAAATATTTTTATACTTTAGTTTTTTGTAAATTTTGTACTCATGTGAGGTGTTGCATTTTCATTAAAATTTAATTTAAGAAAAAATTTAAATAAAAGATAATATAGTAATAATATCCAGAGACAATAGAGATGAGAAACTGGAGGACAGATCCATGGTAGGAAGCTTGCCATAGAGTGGTGAATGTAGTTAGACTAGAGAAGGGACCAGTATGACAATGATTGTTTGAACTTATCACTTGAACAATAACTTGGAATTGAATGTAGATAATGTAATATGCATGATACCCCTTCACTAATAATAACAAAAAACACCATGTTTAAAAATGAAAGTGAGAGAGTGAAGGAGGGAAAGAGAGAGAGGAGGGAGAATGCGAGAGAGGAGAGAGAGAGAGAG
>PVKC010006380.1:0-31302 GCA_004027635.1 Crocidura indochinensis | reverse complement strand
CAATAAGCAAGTCTCTTCATCTAGGACTCATTAAGAAACACACCTTCTAAAAGTTGGTATCCTTGTTGCAACAACAATTCTTGGAATATAAATTCAGCCATACATCTTTGCAGTGGCTGTGTTGGAGATTCTTCATTTAAATGCTGCCAAATCATAATTGACACATTTAGCATGTATTCTACAACTGGGAAGTCGCCCTATTATGAACTCAGAGTAGTTGTATTATTTTCTTTTTACAAGATGACTGGAAGTGATTTGTGTCATTTCTTTTTTCTTTGTTTGTTTTATTGTTTGTTTTGGGGCCACACCCTGCTCAGAAATAGCTCCTGGCAGGCACGGGGGACCATATGGGACACCAGGATTCGAACCAACCACCTTTGGTCCTGGATCGGCTGCTTGCAAGGCAAACGCCGCTATGCTATCTCTCCGGACCGACTTGTGTCATTTCTAGACAGAAGTTTGTTCAAACTTATGATCACTGTTACTTTTCCCTTTGTTATGAGATCATAAATTTTCTTTCTAATAGTTGTTCCATCAGCATTGGGCCTAGAGTAAAGTGACATAGAGTAGAACTATAACCAGCCGCTAAAAACATATTATAAAAGGTAGAGACCTTTATTACTATGAGCGATGGCATTTTGAGAAGCATTACCTCATTGTATCATACTCATCCTCATTTTTGTGGAAGTCATTAGTGGCTCTGAGGCATTATTATAACCAAAATAACAAAAATACTACAAAAGAAATAACACTAAGATTTCGGGTTCACTGGTGGAAAGTAAAATTTTTTTAGGAGTGGAAATATGTTGATCATATTCTTAACAAACTTAAAACTTTAAGAGAAAATAGAGGCAAGCAGTATGTTAAGTGTTTTGGCTTATTATTGGATACATTTGACAAGAAATAGATGAACTAAAAATTATATAAAATTGGGGCGCGAGAGAGAGCATGGAGGTAAGGCGTTTGCCTTGCATTCAGAAGGTTGGTGGTTCGAATCTGGCATCCCACATGGTCTCCTGAGCCTGCTAGGACTGATTTCTGAGCATAGAGCCAGAAGTAGTCCCTGAACACAGCCAAGTGTGACCCAAAAACCAAAAAAATTGCACAAAATTACATAAAAACATAGTCGAAAATAAGATCTGTTGCCTGTAAATAAGTTGACACTTTTCAACTTAAGGTGACACCTTAATAACATGCAGGTAGAAAATATCAAGATATTATGGATATAGGTACACTGGGAGATCTGATGGATGTAATGTTTTAGAGGCATATTTCAAAACAGATTTTTGACAATAATCAAATATATGTAAAGACAAAAATTAGAAAGCATCCTACTACCAATTATCCTACCAATACCAATACTACACAACTCTGCATAAAATGAGAGTGCTCTAGACATAAAACAACCCTTCCATTTCTTCCAGATGTTCTGCCTGACCCAGAGAACTCTTTAGCCTATAAGAAGTCATGCAATTATTTCATGAAACAAAAGTAAAAGGGAATAATAAAAAAAGAATTACTTATCAAAGGATGGGACCACGGATCCATGGGGAGAGAGAAGTGTCTGGAAAGCTACCCCTGAAAATAGGGTCAAAATCCTCTCACAAATAGAATTTACTAAGAAAGAATTTAAAATTTAAACATATATGGCAGCATTTGTGTGTCTCCCATACTTTACCTTCCTTATTGAGTGCATTTTTTTTTTGTCCTTTTTTGACTGCTCCAGATTGTGTATGTGAGGAGAAATAGATGCTCCTTTTTTTCTGCTACAGCTTTGGCTGAAGAGGATTGCATCCATATTTAAAACAGAGACTATCTTCAAACATTTTGAAAATCGAAGGTAAAGATAGAAATAAAGATAAAGATTAACAAGCTTCTTAAAAAATTTTTTTTTGGCAAGATAGTGATAGTATAGCATGTGGGAAGTGGAGATACTCTTGTTTAATACAAGTAAGATGGTGTTTTATTTTACTGCTCATTGTAAACTATTTTTTATTCCTGTAAAAATTTTATTCCTCTCTCCCTATAAGAATACAATATACTTAACAATGACTTTGAACAATATAATGTGAGTGAAATTGATGAATGTTCTTTCTATGTAGTATGTTCATAGACATGTAATTCATGTTTCTTTTCTCTCTGTCATGAGATTGACAATACTCTGGAGTAGGGTTGAGCCTCCAAATGAAGATAATGCATGTCTGAGTCTTAAACAACTTGTGTAAGTGTTTGATATGTGCAAAAAATAAACTTCAGTTGTTGGGAAATTCCACGTCTTGGTGCTATTTGAGGCATAACTCTCATATTTTGTCATGCAATTAACAATGCTCACAATATTATGATTATGTAGTGATTTATTCACCATTATCCCAAGCAATGGATCTAGAAAGAAATGCAATTCCACAAGCCTCCTGAATAAATTTCTAACAAATTAGTAATACAAAATTTTGTGACCTTTCTTTGTTTCATGTTTGAATGAAGTTTCTTAGATAGCATATGTTCTTTGCTTTACAGTTGTTTGTATTCTCTGGAACATTTTAGTATTTTATTTTATTCTTATTGTCATGAAATTTGGACAGAAGTAGGTCCAAGATGTGAAATATTCATTTATTTTATTTAAAAATTCTGCTCCTTATCTTAATAACACCCACCCAGAATTTTATTCATTATTCAGCTCCTAACTTGCAAAATTTTAAAATTACACTATTTTTCCTTTTATCTTGTATTAAACTAGGTGTCATTGTTATGCAGAAATTGTCTTGTTCCACTTTGTATTCCTCTGATAATGTAGTAACGAGAATAAAGAATATATTCAATCGAAAGATATTCACATTTTTATTTCCTATATGCTTCCTGGTGACAAAAGTATTTATTCATGAAGTAATAATTAGGTAGGAGATTTTTTTTGTGAAGCAAAATAGTTTTTATTGAAACTTACTTAGAAAGTTGTGAAGGTAAAAAAAAAAAGAGAGAGGAAGTCTCTGTTCAAGGGAACACATGGGCTTGAAGTAGATGCTTTATAAAAGAAGGCAGAGCAATAGTAGAGTGGGAGGGTGCTTGCCTTGCATGTGGTCAACCTGGTTTCCATCGCCAGCAATCTATTTCATTCTTTTAGCCTGCCATGAGTGATTCATGAGTACAGAGTCAGGAGTAATCTTCTGGTGGTCACCCCCCAAAAAGGAAACTGAAAAAAAGACAATTACCTTGAGTTTTCAGAAATTTGCTGTTAAGTGAATTGAGAACAAAGTCAATATCTAAAAGGGTAGGAAACCTAAATAGTCTCTTAGAGTTCTTAGTCACCCTAAGAGCATGTAACAGTGTATGGTGCTTCTGTTTACTAAAATCAGAGCATTCTAGGTGTGTTCAGAACTTAGAAGAGGGTAGACTCAATAATAGGATTCCAATTAAGGATTTAACACAGTCTGGTATAGTGTTTAATCCCTTACCTGATTTGTTCATTCTAACTTTAATTCAACATTCTATGGATGAAGAAATAGAAAAGTCCCTAATTTTTTACATGTCATCTTTGCACAGAAGCCATGTTAATATTCCTAATATTGTCCCAATTTTAGTATATGTGCTTCTGAAGTCAGCACCGTGTTTAGACTTCCCATCACCAGATCTTAGTGAAGATCTTGATTGTTTTCTTCAACATCAACAAGTAGAACAATCTTCTCCAGATTTTTTCTTTAAACATGACCATGGGTAAGATTTCATGGACTGAAAAAGAAGTATATGTAGAACTTAAGCTATTCAAAAAAGTTTCTTATCACTCAAAAAATATCTAATTTTTGAATGATAGACCAAATTAAATCTTTGATTTTCTATGTTAGAAATTAAAAGAAATGTTTTTGGATACTTGGAAGAAAACGTGGAAGCCAAGTTGTGACATATCCTGCTTCAAAAAATCTGTGTCAACTCTATGGCATGGTAAGGGTTCAATCATCACAAATCTTTAGGTTGCATTTCCCTTGAATTATTTTTATACAAATAATTGTCACTAGACAATGGCATCTAAAAGCAGTTGAGGCAGAAGTTCTTTCCTACGACAAATTTTGTCTTCTGATTAAGAAGAAAGCACAAGCAGTCCCTGGTGACAGAGCATCTTTCTATCCCTCAGGAAAATAAGCATAAAAGAGGTAAAATGAAGGTTCTTCAATGTGCCTTGCTGCTGTACAACTTCTCAAAGAAAATTTCTGATGTTGGCTATCTCCTGGCAGAATTCTCATCCCCCTCAGACGTAAAAGCCTCAGCAAGATCCATCTGATTTACAAGAGGAGCTCCATAAATACAAACTGAAGTGTTTGCCAAGAGTCTGCTAGCTTTCTGGAAGATTCCAGTCCAGCCCCCACACTACCCAGCTGCCTGCACCTGATTGGCCTTTTGGATAATTGATCACAGCTGGTGGTTTAATTGGGCTGTGACAGGAAGACCAGCTCCTTCTAGATACAAGATTCCTTCCTGCCATGGTACCCTGAGGGCCCAGTGATTTCTCTAGGAGGAAATATGCCTCCCACTTTAGTTTAAGAACTGGTGTGGGGGGGCATTTCCTAGATAAGGGCTTCATGCCAGGGGTCTGGGCTCAGTTTGGTGGACTTGAGAGAAGGGTACAAGTTCCCTTCCTTTTACTCAGGTCTTCTAGATTCTTTCTCTCTATATAGTTATGTACGATTTGCTTTTATTTAAGACTCATGAAGTGAGGCAGTTCATGGTGGAGCTATCACAATTAATTAAAATTCACGATGATGTGGTATATGAAAATTTCTTCTTGCTTGATTTAAGTCAGACCAATAGGAAGACCCTTACTTTCCTCATACCCTCATCTGACTGACGTATTGTTCTTTTGCAAAATTAAGAGTTATTTTTTTCACCCTATAGGCCTGAGTTACCACTTCCCTTAATGGTGAATCCCAACCCAGGGTCATGGCATTCTCATCCCAGAACTGTGATTGGTTTAGCTTGGACATAAAAGAATGTCCATCATATTAAAATATTAAAATTTAATATTAATATCAAAATAATATAATATATATAAAATATTAAAATATTATACTATATTGTATTAAGAAGTCCCAAAAAAACATGAAATAACTTCTGGAACTTCTGGTAATCCTTTCTGCTGAGCCTTTATAAGGAAAATATGTTGTGAAGATGTATTTCTTTCTCTAACAAAAGCTCAAGATTATTTCCTTCTCTGAAAAATATCTCAAATGCTGTTCATGTCTGTGTGACCCCCTAGAACAGCAATATATATATTGTTTTTGACACTAAAGGAGACAAGTCTAAGGACAAAATTCAACATGAAGAAAATTCATATTCCTCAAATGATGAAATTCCAAAGATAGAAGGAAGTTTGATTCTTGTTACTGTCAACAAGCAATTTAATTCCCAACCATATTCATCCTTTAGGACTTTGTTATAGAAAAATAATACAGTTATTCATTATTTGAGCTCCTTTTAGTCTGATTTTCTGCTACTCTAGCCGGTGTAACAGTATTAAAGTATTGAGGATAATACATTAACAAAGCCACAGTGGGACAGCTTATAGGTTATTTGATAATAAATCTAATACTTATAAAATTCTGGCTATTTGTCAGGCTTAGTTTGAAGACTCTGAGTCAATGTACTCCCTAAAAAAACAAAAAACAAAAAGAAGATTATGGGGCGTTAGAGAAAATACAGCAGGCAAGGTGGCAGGCAATACAGCAGCCTTGCACTCAGTTGACCCAGGTTTGATCCCCAGCATCTCATATGGTCCCCTGAGCATCATTAAGAATGATCTTTGACCACACATGCAGGAGTAAGCCCTTTAGCACTGGCCTCAAAACAACAAATAAAATAAAATAAAATAAAGAAGATGTTATTGTTTTCTTCTATATTACAATGAAAAACTTAGTTGCAGAAAGAACAAATCACTTATTCACAGAAGTAAGGGTAGAACTAGTATTAGAAAGGGAATTATTCTGATTTCCTAAACAAAACTCAAGTAGGATGTGAGACTCACATTCAGAGAAGCCAATAGGACTGAGGTTGTTACTATTCTTTAAATTTAATTACTGAGAATTATTAAAAACAGGAGGGAAAAGTTTTTCTTTCCTTTTCAGTGAAATAGAATAACTTCATTCCCCCTGACTTCACCTAATTACCTCAATATCTCCTCATTCTATTCCCCTACGACATATCTTCACTCTGTTTCTGCTTCACTCTAAAAGTGTAAATAACAGGAGCATTTGTTTTATGAACAGCAACCCAAATCTTAAATTCAGCTGCCATTTTTGTATTAGCCTTCCCTGAACTTAGTAAGCAAATATTTAATTAAACTCATATTTATTACTGAGAGGAGAATTACACAGCAGGAAGCAGTCTCTTCACCCAAGAGACCTGCAGTCAGTGAAAGAAAATAGATAATTTAACTAGGGATGGTTGGGGGGAAAACCTAGCAATATAAGTTACTAATATCTTTGATTTTGTTTCCCTTGAATGGGTGAATGGTGGAGGATTGAGAAATGAAACCAGAACCCTATGGGAAAAACTGAGAAAGAAAATCATTTTCACTCCAAGTCTGCTTTGGTTGTTTATTCTTAGATGTTTTATATATACATACACTTCCTCCTCAAAAAAAATTAGAGATGTTTTAAACTCAGGAAAATGGCATAATTCATTTCTAGTGATAGGCAGAATGTTTTTGAGGTTACAAAGTGGTTTAAAAAAAAAAGACAAGGAAACACTTATTTTGCTAGAATGGCGGCAGCAAAGTACCATAAACTTCATGGTTTGAACAAACAAAAAATACACTGTCTCATAAATTTGGAGACAGATTCTAGATCAAAGTGTTCAGAGACAATTCTATTTCAAACACTAGAAAAGAATGTATTTCAGGTCTCTCTCAGTTTCTGGTGACATTGGTCATTCCTGCATTTTTTGTTTTGGTTTGTTTGTTTTGGTTTTGGTTCCACACCCAGACATGCTCAAGGGTGTGAAATTGGTTATGCACTCAGGAATCACTCCTGATGGTGCTCTGGGGACCAAATGGGATGTCCAGGATCAAATCCAGAGTGGCTTCATGCAAGGCACGTTTCTGACTTATTAATCTCTTTGACCCTCATTCCTACATTTATAAATGACCATCCTTCCTCATATTACATTCCCTTTATGTGTGTCTGTAGGTGTCCCCCCCTTTTTTTTTTTTTGCTTTTTAAAAATTACTGTGGTTTAGAAGGCAGTTCATATAACAGTTGTATTGTTGTTTGGTTAAAAGTGATCACGATTGAGTTTCAGTAATATATTGTAAAGCACCCTTTATCAGTGCACATTTCCTGCCACTAATGTCTTTGGTTTCCCTCCAGTCCTCCACACTGACCTCTCACCTGCCTTTGTGGCAGATATATTTTCTCTCTCTCTCTCTCTCTTTCTCTCTCTCTCTCTCTGTCCGTCTCTGTCTCTATTTCTGTCTCTCTCTTTCTCTCTGCCTCTCTTGTATGTATCTATTTTTCTGTCTTGCACATTTCCATCTCTCTCTGTCTCTCTCTCACACACACTTTTTTCATTTCAGACACTGTGGTTTGCAATATTGTTACTTAAGGGATATCATGCAAAACATTGATCTCCTTTTAGAAATAAAGTCAGGAAATTTCTTTATACATAGATGGATATGAAGAGTATTATGCTGCACAAAATTAATCAGAGGGACAGGGCTAGACATAGAATGATTGCGCTTGTTTATGAAATATAAAATTAGTATGATAATAATATCAATATACAATAGAGAAGAGGACCCAGAGTAACAGTAGTCTCTAGTAGAAAGGTTGCTACAAAGAGCAGGGAAGTGCAGTTAGGAAGAAGGAGGAATCACTATGACAATGATAATTAGAAATGATCATTGTTATAGTGGTCCTTCTTTGTCCTAATTGTGGTACATCTGCACAAAGGAATATTACTCAGCTGGGGTCAGTCTACATTCCCACCAACAGTGAATAAGAGCTCCATTTATTCTTGCATCTGTGCCAGCACTGTTTCCTCTTCTTTTTTATTTTTATATGTGCCAATCTCTGTGATGTGAGATAATTTATTATCATTGTTTTGATTTGCATCTCCTTATAATTAATGATGATGTGGAACATATATTTCATGTGTCTTATGGTCATCTGTATTTTTTTGAGGAAATGTCTATTCATATCTTCCATTGTTGGATGGGGTTCGATGTTTTCTTCTTGTTAAGCTCTATGAGAGCTTTACATATCTTAGATATTAACCTCTTATCTGATAGATATTGGTAAAATATTTTTCCCATTCCATGAATAG
Source organism: Crocidura indochinensis (assembly GCA_004027635.1). Classification (NCBI taxonomy): domain Eukaryota; kingdom Metazoa; phylum Chordata; class Mammalia; order Eulipotyphla; family Soricidae; genus Crocidura; species Crocidura indochinensis. The sequence goes on along the minus strand of PVKC010006380.1, from coordinate 23,001 downwards.
TCTTAATATCCTAGTCAATATTTTTCTATTGTAGTGCAGAAGCTTCTTAGTTTAATGTAGCCCACTTGTTTAATTTTCCTTCTACTTGCTTGGCCAATGGTGTCTCACTCTTGAAGACCTCCTGTAGCTTCAGTGCCATGAGATGTTCTGCCTATGCTCTCCTCTATGTATTTCATTTTTTCAGGCCTGATATCAAGGTTTTTAATTCATTATGATTAGATTTTTTTGTGCGCAACATTAAAGAGAGGTTTGAGTTCATTTTTTGGCATGTAGTTTACCAGTTTTACCAGCACCACTTGTTGAAGAGAATTTACTTACTTCACTTCATATTTCTTAACCCTTTACCAGAGATTAATTCACCTTTTACCTGAGAATAAGTTTCAAGATATTCAAATCTATTTCATTTATCAGTCTTTATTCCAATGCCATGCTGTATTAATTACTTTACTGCCTTTATAAGGCATTTGAAATTGATGGAAGTGATGCCTTCCATCTTTTTCTCAAATACTGCTATTCTTGGAGGTTTATTGTTTCATATGAACTTCAGAAGGGGAGGGGGAGAGATAGCACAATGGGGCATGCATTTGCTTGCATGTAGTTGATCTGGGTTCAATCCCCAGTAACCCATATTGGCCCCCAGACCCTTCCAGGAGCAATTTATGAGTCCAGAGACAGAAGTAACCCTTTAGAGCCACCAGATACAGCACTAAAAAGGCAAATATATTTAATCTATTTCTTTGAAAAAATTCATAGGTATTATATAGGGTTGCAGTAAATCTGTACAGAGTTTTGAGGAGTGTTGCAATTTTAATTATATTAATCCTACCAATACATAGGCAGGGTACATGTCTCCATTTCCTTGTTCTTTTTTATTTCTTGAAGCTGTGTTTTGTAGTGATTTTTTTGTACATGTCTTTCACCTCTTTAGTTAAGTGGATTACAAGGTACTGACTTTATGAGGCATCATTGTGAATGGGGTTGTTTTTAATATCTCTTTCCTTTATTTTATTATATATCTATGTATAAATAAATAGTGCATTTTTACACTGCCAATTTATAAATCCTGCCAATTTATAAATTCATTGTTTTTAGAAGCCTTATCTGTAGTGTCTTTAGGATTTTTTAAAATATAATATGTCATACGCAAACAATTAGATCTTGACTTCTTTCTTATCTGAATGTCCTTGGTATCTTTTTCTTGCCCAATTGTGATGGTAAGTATTTCTAGTACAATATTGAATAGAAGTGTTGAAAGTGGACAACCTTCTCTTCTGCCATATCTTAGAAGAAAGGCTTCTAAGATTTAATGGGTAAAAACTATAATTTTACCCATTGAGGTTTTTGGTAAATGACTTTGAGTACAATGAAGAAAATTTCTTTAGTTCTCATCTCGTTAGGATATTTTTATTATAAATAGGTGCTGATCTGATCAAGTGCTTTCTCTGCATATATTGCTCTGATCATATAATTATTTTCTTATTTAATACAGTCATATTTCATAGGCATGAATATTCAAACTTCAACAAAGGAGTTTTGGGAGTGAAGCTCACTTTACTCCATAACAAAAAAGTCTATGAATGCTTTCTGTGGGGAAAATAATCAATTCTTTTGATAGGCAATCATTTTTGTGACCAATAAACCTTATCAAGGCCTTGTGATAAGCAGTCTCTGAACATTTTATACAGTGAGGTTAAACCACATGACTCAGTTTTTTTGTGTGTTTATTTGGTTGATTGGTTTTTTGGGCAACATCCAGTAGTGTTCAGAAATCTCTTCTAGTTTGGGGCAACATATGGGATGCCAGGAATCAAACCTGTGTCAGTCCTGGATCAGTTCAGTGCAAGATAAACACCTTATCTCCCCAGGCTGAGACTCAGTTTTGAGGACATGATTTGAAGAATAGAAATTGTAATAAAATCCAAGTATATGTTGAATCAAGGATTCTGGCATCGAAGTAACAGAGTATAAGTAATGCTCTGTACTTCATCTCAAGCTTCCTCACCCCCAGGTAACTGCAAAATCAGAAAAGACACTTTTGAAGGTTGAACATTTACAGACCATTTATTCTTATGCTACTGATACTGCAGTTGTGGAAACATAAGGAGTCCCTGGTGGCTAATTCAACATGAATCAATTTTTAGAATTTTACTTTATAACCAAATTATGTATCCTTCTGAAGAGAATGTTGCCTCATGCAGAGACAAGGTAATTTAAAAATCATGTTCAAGTTATGTTTATAGTAAAAATTTAAGACAAAATAATACTTTCTTTCTGGTTTAAGTTTAGATGTGACTTATAGGTTGGAATCTATGAAATCCAAGAAGTTAGAGAACAATCAAGAATGTTATTATTCATCAATGTCAAGAATTAAGATGTGGTGATCATAACAATATGATTAATATTTTGTAACATAAAACTTTATGATTATAGATTATTAAAAATAGACAGCTTTATTATTTCATATTGGTACATATTGTGAACTATGTTTTATTCAAGTTAATAAAAAATTTTAATTACAGATATTAAAATTACCATTTATATGAATTAAAATCGATTAGTACCATATATGTAAATGCTAATAAAAAAGAAAAATTAATTGCTTAAGAAGTTAATTTATGGGGCCTGGGAGATAGCATGGAGGTAAGGCGTTTGCCTTTCATGCAAAAGGTCATCGGTTTGAATCCCGGTGCCCCATATGGTCCCCTGTGCCTGTCAGGAGCAATTTCTGAGCATGGAGCCAGGAGTAACCCCTGAGCACTGCCGGGTGTGACCCAAAAACCATAAAAGAAAAGAAGTTAATTTACTTAGTTTTTAATACATAGTAATTTTTCAAATGCAACATATCATATAGTTATGGAAAAATAGATTAAGTATTTTATCTCTACCAGAAAATATAAAGTTAGATCAAGACATGACTCAAAATAAATACCAAATGTATTAGTGTACAGTCTTTGGGTAAAGAATAACTATGCATATAAATATTAAACCACTATAGAAATAAATTCACAGATCAAAATATATAAAATTTTAACATTGAATATCAATGTACTGTAATAATTAAAAAAGACCAAACAAAGGTAAGTATTTATAACACAAAGAAAAATAGTGAAATTTAACATCCAAATAGAAAATTGGCCACAGAAAATTTATAATGTACAATAAAAAGATTTCTAATTGTACTAATGAATTACAAAAAGTTTAACTGCTACAATTAATTGCCATGATATATATATATATATTATATGTAAAAATTGGACTGAATATAGTAACCCCACTCTTAGTCTAAGTTAGATGATTTTTGTAAATTGATATCATATTTTTGTCAATAAATTGGCAATCAAAATATATCATATCTTATACATTTTTAATCCTAAATTTACCCAGAAGGAAAACATCATGGGTATATCCTATTGCAGATGTGCTCAGTGATGCCTATAGGCAAACTGGGTTCCCAATTGCCATCTCTGGCAAACTTTACATGAAATATTTCCTAGGCAATAAATTAATAAAAGGCACATGAAATGAGGTGGGAGATCCCTCCCCTAGCTTTATATGACTATTGGAGATAACTTTGAGGTGAGTGTAATACACAATCTAAAAGATCAAATTAGTCTCTGGAGAGATAGTACAGAAGTTAAGACACTTGCTTACTTCCCTCTGACCCAGGTTCAAAAGACTTCAGCACCACTTACAGTCCCCTGAACATGTTTCACTCATGGGCACAGAACCAGGATTAGCCTTGAGCACTTATGGGTATGCCTTTACTCAAATATGATGAACTGTACCAAGAATCTACAGAAATAACACAATAGAGAGATAAGTTGTTTACAGTTGTGCCCTGCTTATGTACGCATACACCTTGTATAGACTTTCTTCCTTTCCCCATTTCACTTCCCTTTCTGATATTTCCTGTATCACTCCTAAAAAATTTATTTTTACATCATTTACAGGTTAACATCTATCAAAATATAGCTAACTATTTAAGCAAATGGTATTTATCAGTCATTTATTTACAGGAATCCAAGGAATGTATAGTAATAAAAATAACAATAGCAATATGTGATTCTTATCATACAGTATCTAATTACTCAATATGATAGAATGGGGAGTGGGAAAATAGGTAAACTCAAAGGTTAATGAGCAGTAAAAATATTCTGCATGTTACCATTAACAATAGATATATGTTATACAGTTGTCCAATTCCACAAGATGTATAATACTTAGAGTAAATACTATGGCAATAGAGGACTTTGATTAAGTTAATATATCAAAAATAGCTCACTAGTTATAAAAATATATAGATCACTCTAATGGGGAATGTTAATAAAGCAGAAGATTATAAGTGTGTGGGAGAAGGGAACATATGATACATTGAGATTTTGTGCTCTTTGTCAATGTTTCTGCAAGCCTCAAATTTCTCTATAAAATAATCTTTTTTAAAAATATATGTATTGGGGCTGGAGCGATGGCGCAACAGTAGGGCACTTGCCTTGCAAGTGGCTGAACCAGGACAGATCTTGGTTTGATCCCCCGGATTCCTATATGGTTCCCCAAGCCAGGAGCAATTTCTGAGCACAGAGCCTGAAATAACCCCTGAGCATCACCTATGTGGCCCCAAACCAAAACCAACCCCCCAAAATATATTATAAATATATGTTGTAAATATATATAGATATATAATATATCCATAATATTACATTTTATGTTATAAAACATTTCATAATAATAGGAATTTATAAAATCATAAATATAAATTTATAATAATATAATTTTATAATGTAAAATATATTTTTATAATAATATATATTTTGATTAGCACAGAGGCTACATCAGTGGTGCTCAGGGCTGACCTCTGGCTCTCTTCTCAGGTCTCAGTCTTGGTGATGCTCAGGGGAACACATGAGATTCTGGGTATTGAAACCCAAGCCAACTACATGCAAGGCAGTGCCTTATCTACTGTACTATCTCTCCAGCCTCAAAAACGATGTTAATTTTAAAAATAAATATTTAAAAAATATCTACTATTTTAGAAGGAAGGAAATATAGTGTAATAGAAATAATTTCAAGTGCTAGCACCTTCAGTTGCTACTCTATATTACACTATCAGAATAGCTACCATGATCTTTATTATTGTTACAAAAATAAAATTTAAATGTAATTTCACAAAACACTGTTTTATCAGTTTATCATGGGCTTACGAGCAAATACAGTGACATATACATAGAAAAATATTTCCACATCTGTACTTACAGAAGCACAGTGAAGAATATGCACAAAAATATTAACCTTACATACCCGTTTTGGCAATAAAATATGTCTTAAATTGTTAGGTGTATTAAATTTTGTTTTGTTTTGTTTTTGTTTTTGGGCCACACCCGATGACGCTCAGGGGTTACTCCTGGCTATTCGCTCAGAAGTTGCTCCTGGCAGGCACGGGGGACCATATGGGGGACCGGGGGATCGAACCGGGGTCTGTCCTAGGTTAGCGCAGGCAAGGCAGGCACCTTACCTCCATCACCACCGCCCAGCCCCTAGGTGTATTAAATTTTTTAATTTTAATTAATTTTGTATACACATCAAAATTTTATTTAAATAAAACCTATGAATAAGGGGCTGGAGCTATGACACAATGGTAGGGCCTTTGCCTTGCATGTGGCTGACCCAGGACAGACTGTGGTTCAATGCAGTGACATCCCATATGACCCCCCCAAGCCAGGAGCGATTTCTGAGTGCATAGCCAGGAGTAATCCTTGAATGTCACAGGGTATGACTCAAAAAGCAAGCAAACAAACAAAAACAAAAACGTATGAATAAGTTTTATTATGACTAAGTCAAGAAAATACTATAGCTGACTTTTTTCTTTATAAACAATATATTTTGTCCTAGTTGATATTTGTTGTTGAAATCAGGCAAAACACTAACATTCATTCAATTCTATCTTCTTGAAAAATACAATGTAAATTCAGTTTTGGAGTCATTGCAAATCTGCCACTAGGTTTATATCATTAATCACGGGTTCTAGACCCAATGAAATAAAATATATTGGCACAAGTTTATGCAAACACAAAGCAAACATCTCCCAAAGATGGAGCCTAGAAAACTTTAGAAACTGTCATTGATAATGACAAATACTTAGTGATTCAAAATCATCCATGCTTAAACATCAGAAGCAAAAAAAGATTCTTAAAACATGATTCACAGCATCAACTGAGTGAATTGGTTCTGAAAAAATGACTTCACTCTCTCAAATAGTACTGAACTTTTTCAAGATGTCTGATCTTATTAAGTTTATACCAGGTCACAATGTAAAAAATGTCCAAGTTCTCTGGGGTCTATCAGATTGTTTCTTTCTGAGTTCTTAGCAATTCTAAGAAGTCTTTGATCTGGGTTTGGTCAATTCCTCAAAACTTTCTATTACTTAGTCATATGATCTATTAATTTCATTTTCCTTCCTAGCTGACTTCCACTTCTATGTAACTCATAAATTGTAAAAGGTAAAGGGAACTAGAACAAAGAAAATCCACAAGTTTGATCAGTTTTAGAAATGAAGTATGCAATTATTTTTAAAGCAAATATTTTTATGAGTTATAAACAAAAGAAAAAAATGGCAACAGACACCAAATTTCTCTTCGGAGTTGGGAAAATTAGATAAAGCATATTTCTTTTGTTTTTGTTTTTGGGTCACACCCGGCAGTGCTCAGGGGTTACTCCTGGCTCCATGCTCAGAAATTGCTCCTGGCAGGCACAGGGGACCATATGGGACACCGGGATTCGAACCGATGATCTTTTGCATGAAAGGCAAGCACCTTACCTCCATGCTATCTCCCGGGTCCCTATAAAGCATATTTCTAAGTATATTATCATAGTTTCCTATTAACCTAAATGGACCGATAATAAGCAAATGGATTCCACAATTTCTCAAGTTTAGAGCTAAGTATTAACTTTTGATAACTTTCAGAAAAGTGTTAATGCATGCTAAATTTAGTAAAGAGTTTTTTTCTTTTTTTTTGGGGGGGGGTCACACCCGGCAGTGCTCAGGGGTTACTCCTGGCTCCATGCTCAGAAATTGCTCCTGGCAGGCACGGGGGACCATATGGGGCACCGGGATCTGAACCGATGACCTTTTGCATGAAAGGCAAACGCCTTACCTCCATGCTATCTCCCGGGCCCCAAGAGTTTTTTTCTTATAAAAAGTCTCAGGCAGGATAGACCCTTGTTAGTTTATAACTCGGATTACCTGTTGAATACCCCCTGGGTGACTGAAAGCTTCAAAAATGATTGCTTAAAAAATTACAATAGTGGTCATGAGTGAAATAGTACAGTGGGTAAAACTCTTGTCTTGCATGCAGCAAACCTGGGTCAACTATCTTATAGTTGTATCCTACCAGGAGGGAGTCCTATATGCAGAGCCAGAAGTAGACCCTAGCATTGTAGGTTGTGACCCAAAATCAATAATCAATCAACCAATCAATCAATCAAATAGAGCCCTAAAATAGTACCACTAATAGAGCATTTTCCTTATCTGAAGACTATCCAGATTTAATCCCTATCACAACATGAGGTATCCCAAGCACTGTAAGTAGTGATATCTGAATCCACTGTCAAGTTAAACCCTGAGCATTTACAAGTTTGGCACCTAAGATTTAACAAAAAATTATGCTAAATGTGGAGCTACAAACTATGAAACAGAAAACATACGCAGATGTTCAACATCTGCATCATTGCAACATTGTTCAAGGTTCAACGCTGTTCAACATTGCATCAAATAGATTATGTGACTCAAACAATTATCAATTACTCTTTTAACTTGAGCTATGGCCTAGAGGTTAATGACCTTTCTACACCCCAGTCCTGAAATTATGAACTTCATCCATAAAACAATTTGAAGTTTGTAAAGAAAGCAAAAAAAAAAAAAGAGTGTATTTGTCAAATGTGAATGAAGTCGAAATAAAGGAAAATTATAGGTGGAGTGGGTTGATTTGACTTATTCTATGTCTATATTCTTTTTTTGTTTGTTTTGGTTTTTGAGTTACACCCAGCAGTGCTCAAGGGATACTCCTGGCTCTCCGCTCAGAAATCACTCCTGGCAGGTTCAGGGGACCGTATGGGGTGTCGGGATTTGAACCACGGTCCTTCTGCATGCAAAGCAAATGACTTACCTCCATGCTATTCCTCTGGCCCTGTATGTCTATATTCTTTAGATGCATCACCTCAAAGCCTTTACACCAATTTCAGGAGACAAAGCAAACATCTGTCAATCAACAACTCCTAACTGAATTACTGTTATGAATAAGTTTGGTGGAAACAACTTGGGGCACTACCATAAACAAAATAAGCACTCATGTGAAACTTACATCATAGTATCAGAGACAGATTATGCAGAAAATAATTTACTTATGATCCTCTTGAGAAGGGAGTGTGATAGATGTTTTGAGTTAGTGACAGTATAATGAGGAACTTACATGTATATGTATCATGTTGAACAGGCATTCTTTTGTTAGCTTATTAGTTTTAGAAAATAATGAGATATAAAAGATAAATAGAAATGATCAGGTAGGGGGCCAGAGAGATAGCACAGTGGTAGGGCATTTGTTTTGCATGCAGAAGGATGGTTATTCGAATTCCGGCATCCCTTATGGTTCCACAAGCCTGCTGGTGGCGATTTCTGAGCATAGAGCCAGGAGTAGCCCCTGAGCACTGCTGGGTGTTACCCAAAAACCAAAAACAAACAAACAAACAAAAAACAACAAAAAAGGAAAAAAAAAGATTAGGTAGGCAAATTAAGAGGCCTGGAAAAGAACCCCAAAAGAAAAAGAAAAATGTAAACCCAAAGACAACATAAACCTTACCCTATAAACAAGACTTTGATATATTTGTGTCTTTTAAGTTCCTTATCTAAGTAATGGGGTGGACTTGAATATCAAGACTATTTAAGACCAGCTTATCTTTTCCTCCTGATACCTTTTAAATGCTTGCATCTTTATCTTTTCGGAATTAGGGTTTTGAAGTAGTCACAAAATGGATAGTTTGAACCTCCCATCTGTTATAGTGGAGACCTCTAGGTAGCAAGTGCATTCTGGAAAGACTTTTTTTTTAGAAGTGTGTAGATTCATCTGCTGGAGATATCACAGCAGAAAGATGAAATGAAGAGCTAGAGAAAGAGGTTTATCTTTCTTGTTCCAACAAAAGCTATTTTGAGAAAGTATCCCAGCATTTAAAAGAATCTAGAGGAACACTGGTATTAAGTTCACATTGTGCAAAATATCATTATGGCTTCTTACCATCTTTCAAGTTTCTAGTGACTGCCTAGCAACACTTCTAACCCTTTCCCAATGCACTGAGTTGATTATAGTTATTACTTAGCTGAAAGTTAAAAAATTGCTTGTAAGAAATCTGCATCCTGTCATGTACAAATGCTGTACATATTTTGTCCCAGTTCTTTCTCTCGGAGTGCAGATAAACATTTCCTCATGTCAGGGGGTCTTTTCAACATTTCAATGGCCTAGTGGGATGCTCTTTCTGAACCCAGAGAGCCAAAACTAAGACTTAAGGTAAGTGAGAAAACATGATTGCCAGCCCAAACAAGTGAGGTCCAGGGGACAGCTTAAGTTGTACATTAAGTATAATCTTTTGGATTTAACAAGAAGGTAAGGTGATCAGTAATTAGCCATTCAAGGCGAACCCTTAGCAGCGAGCCTGTGATGGGAAGTAGGCGGCTGCCCGGCCCACGGTTCCTAGGGCTTGAGAGCTTTGCGGGCAGGAACTCATCTTGAGTCTAATAAAATGATTTGCTAAAGTGGATTTGTTTGCTGATTTTATTTTTCATGTGCATTTTAATTCCCCTGAAAAAGTATTGTGGTGAGATGTTTCAAGGTACTAAATAAAAGGTGTACTCCAAGGTCTCAGAAATAGTGAATGTCTAAGAGACTGGTGAGTTCATCTTTTTTTGACCTGGAAGGTTTTGCCTTTAAATTCCCAGGTAAATATTTACCTCAAGTAGATATTTAGGGGTTACCAGGAAAAACTAATAATTAATAAGAAAATAAACAACTATTTCAAATAGATATGCGTCTCACCCCACACATTTATGCAATAAGGAAGCACAGTTTTTTAAGACTTCCTTACATAATATTAAATTTAGATTCTAAGTAACTAGCCCATCAAGCTGGCAGGAAATTTAATCCAGTCATGCATGGACTGCTCCCACGCACCCCACTTTTTAATTTTTTGTTTGTTTATTAATATCTTTATTTAAGCACCATGGTTACAAACATGTTTTTAGCTGGATTTCAGTCAAAAGTGTACACCCCCCTTCACTAGTGCAACTTCCCAACACCAATGCCCCCATTTCATCTCCCCAACCCCCTGCCTGTATTTGGGACAGGCATTCTATTTCTCTCACTCACTACCATTGCCATGATGATGTTAGAGTAGTTATTTCTCTAACTGCACTTACCACTCTGTGGTAATTTTCATGCCATGGGTTTGTTATTTCAAACCTCATCTCTATTGTCTCTGGATATTATTAAATAATGTCTTTTATTTTTCTTAAAACCCATAGATGTGTGAGTCTGTTCTGTGTCTATCGCTCTCCCTTTACTTATTTCACTCAGCATAATGGTTTTCATGTGTAAGAAAATGTCATGACTTTATTTTTTCTGACAGCTGCATAGTATTTCATTGTGTTTAGGTACCACAGTTTCTTTAGCCACTCATCTGTTGTTGTTGGGCATCTGGATTGTTAGCAGATTCTGAAATAGAGTTGTTTCCAGATCCTGTAAATGAACATAAGCATGTAGAGGTCATTTTTTGTATTGGTTTTTTTGTATTCCTAAGGTTACATTTTATTAGGAGGAGCACCCCCACTTTTACAAAACTCTGGGTCTTGCAAAGTGCATAGCTTTGTGTATAATGTAAAGATATTGGGAATACTCTGTTGAGTTAAGTTACCTATCTACAATTGCTAGGTCTGAGACCAATTGTCCCAGTCTTCAAGACTCAGAGCTCTAATTCTCTTGCTTCTAGATCATTAATAGGATGCAGGAACCCCAGGAAAGGTAAGAAGACCCACTCCAGGATGTAGTATATCTCGGCACATTGGAAACCTTTCCCTCCAAGGAGCCACAGGCTGTCATATCATCACAGTCTGGTAAAGCAGTTTCTCTATTTCCTCATTTTTTCAGAGAATTTGTATTTCTTGCCATAAGCAAGAAATAATAATTACTATTTTAAATGAAGAGTGCATATGAAAGAGAGAGAATGTGGTGTGTGTGTGTGTGTGTGTGTGTGTGTGTGTGTGTGTGTGTGTGTGTGTATGCAAGATGGGAAGAAAGAGCTGTGACATCAAATGAAACTCAGGTATAGATGTTATCTCCCCAGAATTGGTTTGATTGGTAATAGGATCCAAACCTGTATAAGCTATTCCCAAGCACACTAGAGTTAGAGAACCATTGAGTTAATGAAAAAAAATTTAAAAAAAAGAACAAGAAGAAAATAATTTTACAAATGTTTAAAATCCTAAGTATATAAAAAAAAATAATGTCAGGGAATGCTAAGTACTCCTGTTTGCCTACAGAATTCACACCATTCTGACTTATTATAATTAATGTATATTGCTGGATTTGCTTATATTAAAAGGATTAAAGGAGAGAATTTAAATATATTATTCGGGGATTAAATTCTAATTTAGTTTTCTGTACGATTCTCTTCCTTTTTAGTACTTTCTGTAATTCCATTATGTATGAATATATTATTTTCTGTATGATCCTATTTTTTTACTTATAGAGCACATTTTGTTCTATTCTTAGATTCAATTTGGGAAAAATGCTATGGTCAGCTATTAATAGAATTATGAATGATGTGATTTAAGTATATCTCAAGAAGTTGTCTTTATTCAGCAGTTACATTTGAGTTACTATATTTTATGGAATAAGATGGAGTAGCAGAAAGTAAATATTTGTGATTACTATGGAGAAAATCGATGAAATTGAGGTGTAATAATAAGAAATAAGTTTAGTCTTTTTGCCTGGTTTCTAGAAAAAATAATCTTGAAGCTTTGGACATGTTTAATTGAAAGGATTTCTAATTGCTTTAATGGCAGTTATTATTTTTAGTACTGAAGATAGCACATAAAAAAACTCCACGAGCAGGAATTTTCTGTCTGCGTTGGTTAATGTGGTATCTTCAGTACTAAAAATAATAATTGCCATCATAGGTGCAAAACAAGTTTAATATGAATAAAATGAATGAATGAATCATTTTTCTTCATATATTTTTAACATAATTTTTTCTTTTGGTTTTTGGGCCACACCCAGTGATGCTCAGGGGTTGCTCCTGGCTATGCGCTCAGAAGTCGCTCCTGGCTTGGGGGACCATATGGGAAATCGGGGGATCGAACTGTGGTCCGTCCTAGGCTAGTGCAGGCAACGCAGGCACCTTATCTCCAGCACCACCGCCCGGCCCCAACATAATTTTTCATTCTATATCATTACATGTGTCCACTATGTAAATCTAGTTTCTGATCTCCTATACAAAAGTCTACTTTTGCTTAGTTTGCCCATGTTTCTCTACTCTCCCTTCTGGTGACCCCCATTTTGTTCTCACCATCTAAGAGGGTTTTTTTTTTTGTTTTGCTCTACTGGCTTGTTCATCTTATATCTTGCTCTTCTCTGTGTCTTATAATGACTGCAAAAGATTTTTCAAATTTGTCTTTGCCTTTTCATTTATTTGCATTGTTTACATACCCCAAAAGCCACATTTTTAGCATTAAAGTCAGTCAATTCTTTTTTTCTAATTTCTTCTGATTATTATATCTATAGAAAGTTCTTCTCAATTTCAAACTGTTAAGGAAGTTGAGATCTTGGACCTCCGTGGTCTGGTTCAAAGTTACTTTGATGTGGGCCAACTGCCCTCCTCTCCCAGGGCCTAGATACCTGTTTCAGAATATGCAACACAGTGGGGTTCCTCTCCCAGTGAGACTCATCCACCCTCCAAATCTCTCTATCCAGCTCACTCTATAAATCTTTTCAACACACATGAACTTATACTAGTCAAGTTCACATAATTCATAATGGGACACCCCCAGTTAGTCTCAAAATGGATTGATCACCAGAAAGATTGTAGGGATGTGGAAACCCTTTAAATGTTCTTGAACATAGGGATTTGATGAATAAACTTCCAGATTAGTGAACATGTAAGTGTTGGGAAGGGTTTGAAATGTGGCACATCTGGAGAGGTCTAGACCTTTGTATCTCTTCTATGATACTTAGCCGTCTGTATCTTTTTCTCTTTTTATATTGTGTGATTTTCATGTAAATTATAAACAGAATAAAATGAGTCCTTAGGTGAGTTACTCTAGTAACTTATGAAACCCAATGACAAAGTCATGAAAACTGATTTCTACTGTTTAGTCAGAAGTACAGGTTGTGACAATCTGGAGTTTTGATTTTTTTTTTATCTTGAATGAGAGCAGTTTGTGGAGCTGGAACCTAAACTTTGATCAGACTTGAGTCAATTGTGAGGTTAATCTATAAGTCTTCTGCTTGGTGTGGGAAAAAATATCCACATATCTGGGGCCAAAGTGGTAATACAGTGGGTAGGGCACTTGCCTTGCATGTGGCTTACTAGAGTTCACTCTCTGACACCACATATGGTCCTCTGAGAACCACACTGGTGATCACTGAATACAGAGCCAGAAATAAGCCCTGAGCACCATCTGGTGTGGCCCCAAAACAAAAAAAAATTACTTTATATTTGGTTAACCAAAAATGAAATGTTGAGTGCTAATGTAATGGGCAAAACTATCTTTTTTCTCACACAAATATGATAAGAAGAGTCAAAGCAAGACATCATACCTAGCTTCTTTAAAGATATGGGATGGAGTTTTCTTATCCATGTAATAACTTGTTCATAGGTCTTTCTCTCTGAACATGAGATCTTAACATAGTGTCCATCATCTAAAATAGGGCTTCTCAGGCCATAACAGTAATTTTCACTCTGCCCAAGAAAATCCTGGATTTCCAAAAGCATCTTTTTAATAATGAAAGACACAGCAAATTACCTGCTCATTCTTGCTGGGTTTGTAACCTACTTGTGATAGAATTAAATTAAGATGTCTTTTGATTAATCCAATTTTCCACCATGAAAAAAGTGTTTGTCCTGAAATCTTTTTCATAGCCTGGGAAAATCAAGTAAAAAGACTCTGTTAGCAATGCAGGTAGTTACTCAGTCTTTGGAGGAAGGAGTGTATATATATATATATATCTCTTTCATATCTTTCGCTTCCTCTCTCTCTTTTCTGAGATAGAATGGGTGAGTCTAAATTGAGATGATTGAGATGAGAACCTTGAAGTGACAGAAAAAATTTGAAGTCAAGTGAATCATTTGTTTTGATTTTTTATATAAAATTAAAAATGTGAGTGAAATATTGTGAGTCCTTCAGTTTAACATAAATCTATCATTCCTGATAACTTTATACCAAGATAGAGTCACACATTGTACTTGCCTGGCCCTTTAATATTTAAAGCCATGCACCTCTGACCTATGTGTTAGGTCAATGGTTGCTCCAGATTTACCTCAGTCAACAAAGCAAAGAAACTCACAGCATATACATATACTCATTCTCCTTTGGCAACCACGTCTTCTCTTATTTTTACTATTTCTTCCTTGCCTCGCCATTGAAATAAATTTATCCCACCCCTTTTTGCCTCTTTGTATCTTTCATATAGAATGAAGTTAACATTATATCAGTTTGCATATATGTACATTTCATTAAACTAAACTTCTGCAGTATATTATGCAACTTTATGATTTTATAAAGTGCTCCATACTTAGTTTTAGTCTTTAACTTATTTTCACCTTGAATACAAGTCATGATGTCCAGAAGAACTATAACCATTGTAATGAACTCCAGTGTCATTATTGCCAACTTTCATTAATACAACACACACTCTCCATCAGAAACTATTTGGGAGTAAAGAGAATAAGACTATGAGTAAAACACTCAGATCAGATAATATTTGGTTAAAATGATGTCATGTGTGAAGACGTAGAAATATAATAGTTTTATTTTTAAAAAAGGGATAATTAATTTCCTTGTTGCTGCTAATAGTTTGGGAAGAGAGTTATATGAGATTTGTGTTTACATAATGAAACCAATTTCTTCCTTACTCAGTTTCTTCTAGTCTTTATATATTGTGATGGGCTTCTGGTTATTTTAAGAAGGCCTAAGCTAAATGGATGATGACTCTATGCTCATCCCAAATCATTGTGGAATACCAGGGAAGGTGCACCAGTTTCTCTCCAGAAATAAGCTAGGAAGAGAGAATCTAGCAAATGAAGTTAGTGTGGTGTGGAATAAATAAATCACAGCAAAACCACAATCAATGCTATGCTATATTTATTTAAATATTTTCCCAAACTACAAACAGAAATTACATTGATTCATATTGTTTAATTACCATCAGGACGCTATCTTTTTGACTTTTTACTCAGTTCAAATTTTTGTTGTCTCTTATTAAAAATATACTTTTATGCACTGGCTTAAATATTTTAATTGGCAAATTTTAGTCTAGATGTGTGTACATTCTTTATTGCCTCCCATCTGGGTGTAATTTTCCATAGTCTCCCCTGATGATCTGCATTTTCTCCTTCAAGTACCTCTTCGAAACCCACTTCTGTGGATCTTGCCTTCGCATTATACCACTAAAAACTCCAGCTGGAAGGAAGTGCCTCTGAATAGAGGCCAAGAGAAGAAACAAAGAAGATGGAAACCAGATGCCACGTAAGTCATCCTCGTGTGAGTCAACATTTTCTCCTGGAAAGTGTCTATCTCAATGCTATGCATCTCTTCAATGTGAAGACAGAAAATCTCCTTCATGTGTGTTTTAGCCATTTTCTGTAGAACCTAGAAGGGCATCTATCACCATTCTGTGAGCATAGAAATAGTGCCAGCAAAATCAGATTAATATTTATTAGCTAGATTTTGAATCCAACATGAGCTAGTCATTTTCTTCATGGGCTATTTACTCTTATTCCAGGCCTCTTGATGACATTATTTACTTACCAACCACCCTCAAGATTTTAAATCAATGTTCTGCTTTGATAAGATTTCTATGGTTTAAAATTTTTTGATGAAAAACAAATAAATAACAATTAAAGCAACATCAATCAAAAAAAAAAGAACTTAAGTACTTAGCGGTTAAAATTAATTTTGCTTTCATGTACATATTTTTATGTTTTTTTAAATGCCAGCTTAATTAAATTTCTGTGCAATACGTCATATCTCCCTTAAAGAGTAAATATGAATCATTTAAATTTACTCAGGTAGCAAAACAAATAAGCACAAATATCTGGTTAACATTATTAAAAAGTTAGAAACAGAAATAATTTTTTGTATTTCCAGAATGAATTGGAAAACAACTTTTGAAACACTTTTTGATTGGTAATCAGGTAAGCTGGTAATAATAAATATATATGACAAGAACAAATCTTGAAATTTTACATATTGAGCATACATGTCATATGTGTCTTCAAGACAGGACACACTTTTATGTATACTCCCTTCAAAATTATACTAAAGAGTTGGCAAAAAGAATTGATACCCATAGAAAAATGAAAGGACTATCAGCAGAGATTTTGGCTAGTTTTCTAAAAATATAAAAAAGTAACTAAATGCTGCTGACAGAGAAAGCATAGAAGAGGAAATTTCATTCTAGATATACACAAAAGACTGCAGAAATAGTAGGAATATTCTTTCCAAAGAAGCTTTGGGAATATCTTTATTGGGCATGAGTACATTAAAAACTCAAGGCTGAAAGATAGCCAAAATCAAGGTTATCTAAAGAATGACCACGTGACATTTCTCAGACTTGTCATGTTCCATATGAAAGCAGGTGGGTCAGTAAGAAAAATAATCAAAACTCTTAGAATTTACCCAAGGTTTATTCTATTAAGAAATTAAATTGATTGTAGTAAAACTAATATGTTATAAAGTTGTCTATTGTTTTAGGGAAAATTATGACATGAATAAATCCTTATACTCATGCACTATAGGACAAGCTAACAGTTGACATTTTGAATATTTATTGTCAGTATTCACCCATGAATACAGCTAGTTTGTACATTGACAGGGATATGGCCATTAAGAAAAATGCCTACCCAGTGACAGAGAACGAAACCACCCACATCCAACTACTGTTATTAATTTCCTAGGCCTTCCTTCATAAATTTAAATAATCAAGCTGATAAAAAGTGGGAAATGTGGGGGTAAAGAGAACTCTTCTAAGTATGATGTCAGAGAAGAATATCTAAAATCAAAGGTTCAAGAAACAGAAGTTTAAGTTCATTAAACTAAAGGTCATTATAATTTGCCATCTTACATTCATTTCTCCTTTATATAATTAATAGAACTTTAACCTTTATAGGGTGTAATAAATGTTCTTCCTCCACTCAGTATATATGCTATGAGAGACTCTAGATGCAACTTTTGACCCCAGAATAAAATTTAAGACCTAGGCCTAAGCAAAAGTATGCTTTCAGCCACAGTCACAATCTTATTTGTGTGTGTGTGTGTGTAGGGAGGGGGGAGGGGTGGCACACCTGGCAGAGCTCAGGGGTTACTTCTGGTTCTGCACTCAGAAATCACTCCTGACTTGCTCAGGATACCATATGGGATGCTGAAGATCGAACCTGAGCTGGTCACATGCAAGACAAGTGCCCTACCTGCTGTGTTATCGCTCTGGCCTGATCTTAAAATGAACAAGCTAAAGTGATCTGCTTAAAAATATTCTGTCCCTCTTTCTCACTCTATGCAGTCAAGTAACTTTTCTTAGCTAACTAACATGTTAAGCTTATACAACTGGTCTTGTGCTCTTGAACTTGTTACAATGAGAAGATGTTTCGGTAGGTTATTATCCCTATGAAGAAGTCAAAAGACGCATGGAACACCTCAGAGTTTTCAGAGCCTAAAGTTTTGAGCAGTTCTGATCAAAGTCAGCAGAGATACTAAATTGGTTTAGTTTACCCAATTAAGATTGGCTGTCCTGGGGCCCGGGAGATAGCATGGAGGTAAGGCGTTTGCCTTTCATGCAAAAGCCATCGGTTCGAATCCCGGTGCCCCATATGGTCCCCCGTGCCTGCCAGGAGCAATTTCTGAGCATGGAGCCAGGAGTAACCCCTGAGCACTGCCGGGTGTGACCCAAAAAAAAAAAAATATTGGATGTCCTCTACAAATCCACAAGTATGAGTGAGAAGAATACTTAATATTGTATGCAACTGATATTGTTCGTGCAAAGGTATGTTTTAAATGTAGTGTCACTGTTACAATAATTAAGCCATGCTATCAAGGCACATACAATCTCAGAGGATACCCAATGTTCTGTTATTTCTGCAGTTGTGAACATCTGTCTCATAGACTTTAGGTTGAAGCTTATCAACGGAAGGAATTTGATAAGAATCAAATCCTTCTCACCTAGTTTGAGCCCTAAATGAAGCCATTCTGTTATCACTTCTGACTCTGCTTTTCTTGATTCTCTGAGATAAGAAAAACGTCGTTTTATTGTGCAAGTTTGATTTATATGTGTTTTTCCACTTGAAATCAGAACACTCTTGAGTGATATGAAAGCTTACATAACCAGTAATGAACAAAACAAAAATAATGAACAAAAATTAGGAAGGGAATGGCAATGAATTCTTCATCTTGAATGACATATCAGCTCAATATGTAAAGCTATTCAATCAAGAAATTAAAATATATGCATATTTTTCAGACTTAATAGAGCTGAACATGAGAAGAAACTAAAATCAGAAGTACACAATAAAGAATGTGACAAAGGAGTGAGTTACTCATCTTTATCTTATGGGGGATCTGTCTTCTTCAATGAATATTCATGAGTGCCTCCTCAAATTTAAATTAAAAGCTATAGAATATATGATCTTGTAATTATTCACCTTAGATATCTATCCAAAAAAACAAATTAATATATTAATTTGAAAAGACTTGCTCACATATGTTGATTGCAGTGTTAGAGTAGCTAAGATCTAGATATACTCAACAGATGAGTAGATATGTATATATTTGTGGTATGTAAACACAAATAAATACTTTTCAACAGCATGGATATGATCAGAAAAGATCATGGTAAACAGGCTAAGTCAGGAAAAAAGACAGTTACCAGAGAATTATTTCACTCTTATATGGTATATAAAGAAACAAACCAAAAGAACAAGAACTAATTAATAAAAACAAACTTAACTTCTAGCCATAGAACTGAGGTTACCAAGGAGAGATGCGATGGTTGAACTATAGTGGAGAAATGTTGGCATATTGATGGTGGTTTTCTTTACGAATATTTTTAAAATTGTAGCTGAAGTTAGTTGAAAGGGCTGCAGAAATAGGAACCACTGTATTGTAGCCAACACCTCTTCTTCCACACACATATTACCAATCTGACTTCTGACTCCTAATTTCCACAGCCTTATCTAGGGACTTGAGTTTGAGTATACAGTCCAGTTTTACCACCTCTTGTTTCTACTATCTGATTGTTTCTTTACCAATTTGATTGCATATTCTCAATCAGATTGTCTTTAGACTAGATGAAATTTCCAACTGCCATAGCCATCACTCCTCCCCTACAGTTTCCTGAGATTTCATCTCTTTGTTATCTCTGTTATTTAACTGGCTTCTGAGATGAACAATTAAATTGTGAATATGGGACTAACTGAAGGCTTAGATTATACAGTCCCACTCTTCTTTATTATGTGTCTCCTTCACAGTTCCCTCCTAATCTGCACCCCCTTCTTTGTTTATCTGTACAGAAAACATTGCACCTGTAAGAAATATAAATATCTGACATTTACCTGTTAATGTCACTGCTATAAACTGTGCTGCCTCACTAAAAATTCATTTTAAATTAAAATGACTTTTTTTATTGGCTTTGTTTTGGGACACACCTGGTGGTGCTGAAGGCTTACTTATGATATTGCACTCAGGGATCGATCCTCACAGGACTCAGGAGATGATATATAGATTGATCATTCGTGGATTGAACCCAGTTGGATGCATGCAATGCAAGTGCCCTTCCCAGTATATCGCTTCTGCTTTAAAATTTAGAAAATTAATAAAGTTTTTTATTGATGGTAGTAGTAGATCTACACCCAAGAGCTATCACATTGGAAAGCAGAGACATAGAAAATTTCCCTCAACACTATAGTAGTATAATCGCTATAGTAAAGTCATCTAATAAAAATCAGAAGTTCAACATATCATTCAAATTTGAACTATCTAGGTTTAAGGATTCAGTCCATGAAAATGATTGTGTAGGGTTATAAGCAATGTTCATGCCTGATACAAATTACAGAAACATGGGCAAGTCCTAATCATTCTATATTTCAGTTCTTCTACCTATAATGGCAAAACAGAGACATATCTTTCTGAAAGTTAAATATCTAATATACAATAACTTCCAAAAACCAAAAAAAACACAAAACAAAACAAAAAAACCCAATAACTTACTGTATTTTGTATTTCTAAAAGAATCTAGCACTCACCAACTATTAGTTACCATCCTTTATTTTCTACAAGTAAAATTTAATTTACTATAAATATGCATACTATGTGCATATTCTTTAATTAAACTATAGCTATATAAGGAATTTATGAGCTTTTATATGTGGGATGTAAAATTTGGTTGACATATTTATCGATATAGATGGGCTTTAATCCTTTTTTATATTTCTATATTTTTCATATTTTATGCTGATTATATGTTGTCTTTATCATCAGATACAAAACAAAATTTATTTTTAAGAACACCAATATATTTTAAAATTAATATCATGTGACATCTGGATCGCTTGCTTTTGCTGATGTGGTCCAGAGGGGCCCATTATATAACCTTCATCATTAGTCAATCAGGGCTTCGTGACCTCTTTCCTGGATTATTACAAAATCCTCCTGACAGTCTTCTCTATCCAACTCAGCTTCAATCTTCCCATCTAACCTCCACATTGCTGCCAGAGAGATCTTTTTTGTAGCAGGGCATCGAGAACACTTAGCTTATTGTTGTGTTTATTTTTCACTTCTTGATGTTTAATGACAGCAAAAAGTTTCTTCAAGTTTTAGTTTGCCAAAATCTATTTATGACTTTAGGCAAAAAAAAAAGAGAGAGAGAGAGAAGAGAGAGAAGCAAGATGATGGTTAAGATCACTAGAAAAGTTCTTGATGTAACTACGAGGTTCCAAATCCAACTTCATTTAGTGTATAATTCAAATTCCATTTGGCAATGTAGCACATAATCTGCATTATTTATGGTGTGACTATTTCAACATTTCTATAGTTTCAAGGCAAAAGCACCATTTCGGGGGGCACAAAGAGTAACCCTGTGAGTCTAGTGCCACAAGAGGTTTGCACCTCAGCCAGATATGTGTAAACTCTACAACTAAAGGGGTGTGACTCCTAGTGAGAACCATAGAAAGATGAGTGAGCACTATAGCCAGAAACCATGATTCCTGGGGGGTGGGGGAGCATGTGAGCACAGTAACCCTTTGCAAGCACAACAACCAGAGTATATGTGAACCCCATGACTGAAGTGTGTGAGCTCCTGCCCCATTGTTGAGCAGACATCTCAAACAGATGTGTCAATTGCAGCAAGCACCACATGTGTGCTAACCCTGGTCACCTCAACAACCACAAGGAGATGAGAAGAAAAAATAAAAATAATAAGTAACTAAAAATTTTCACCTCAGAAATATTTTTAGTGAAGAATGGATCCGAAGACCAGAGGTGAAAGTGGCCACAGGAATCAAACTATCGTGGGTCTAGTCCTGTAACAACCATAGAAAAGTCATTGGATACTTTTAGCTCCCATTTTGTTTATTAAAATACCAATGCTGCTTAAATTTTTTACAGAAATATTGAAAGAACCGGAAATTGTACTTTTATTCCCAGGTTAGGTAAATGAACTTAATTGACCTGAGAACACAGACTGCAAATAATTTCATTTTTCTCCTTTTTAGAATTCAGACAAAAATTTCTTTTCTATAAAAAGTCCAGGGAGATAATACAGCAAGTTGGACACTGGCCCATCGCATGAAGGATCCCGATTTGATCCCCCTCATCGGATATTGTTCCCTAACAGCACAACCAGAAGTAAACTCTTAGCACTCCCTTCAATAAACCTTTGTTTATTGGCTTGTTGTCTTTATTTTTCCCTTTGAAGCTGTGTGCCAGGGAGATGTGCTAAAATTTAACAAAGCCTACAACATGCAACCGCATTTTTACTATAAGAAACAAGGAATTTTTTCAAGATTCCTTCAACCGTGCTCAATGTGAAATTTTGGATTTAAGATTTGTTCTTCAGTCAGCCCACAATATGAAGTCATTATTCTGGGTGAGGTTACTTTTGAGGGCAGGTTGACACTTTCTTTATCAACTCTGGGTCATTGACACAGAGATGTCTCCCAGCCAGCCAAGAATCTAGCTCACCAGCACAACTGAACAGGCTGTTAGTTTTGCTCTACATGCTAAATCATTAATTGGAATAATATTCCGGCCTTTACCCTGAAAGATGTATCCTCCCTCCCTCCCACCCTCCCTCCCTATCTCTCTTTCTCCCCTCTTTCTCTTCCTTCCTTCCTTCCTTCCTTCCTCCCTCCCTCCCTCCCTTCCTTCCTTCCTTCCTTCCTTCCTCCCTTCCTTCCTTCCTTCCTTCCTTCCTTCCTTCCTTCCTTCCTTCCTTCCTTCCTCCCTCTCTTCCTCCCTCCCTTTCCTCCTTCATTCTTTCCTCCTCTCCTCTCTTTCATCCTTTCCTTCCTTCCTTTCTCCCTCCCTCCCTTTCCCCGTTCCTTCCTTCCCTTTCTTTCCTCTTAATCTTTTTCTTCTTTCTTCTTTCTTTGCTCTTTCTTTCTTTTTTTCTTTTCTTCTTTCTCTTTCCTTCCTTCCTTATTTTCTTCCTTCCTTCCTTTCTTTCTTTTCTTTCTTCCTTCTTCCTTCCTTCCTTCCTT
>PVKC010006379.1:15869-31366 GCA_004027635.1 Crocidura indochinensis | reverse complement strand
TTTATTTATTTATTTATTTATTTATTTATTTATTTATTTATTTTGGTTTTTGGGTCACACCCGGCAGTGCTCAGGGGTTACTCCTGGCTCCATGCTCAGAAATTGCTCCTGGCAGGCACGGGGGACCATATGGGGCACCGGGATTCGAACCGATGACCTTTTGCATGAAAGGCAAATGCCTTACCTCCATGCTATCTCCCGGGCCCACTTATCTTTTTATTTTTTAACTTCTATGTTTTAGTGTAGATATTGAAGCTGACGTCTCCAATTTTATTTTATTTTATCTCTTTCTTTGTGCACTCCGGCATGTTTTTATTTCAGAACCGAGACTATTATGTAGTGCTTGTCTTTATTGCTGTAGTGCTCACTGGATATCATTTGACATTTCTTTTTGTATTATTGCTGTGGTGTTTCAATTTTTTTTTTTTTCTTTCCTCTCAAACTGAGGTTGAGAGCCTCTACAAGGACTCCACCCATTTTCGGTTTATTTGATTTTTACCCCATTTTATTGCTTTTCTTTTCTTCAAACAGAACCACATAACTTGAACTATCTAATTCCGCCTCTCAAATAGAGGGGGAAATAGGGGAGATTGCCATGACGAAACAGATGTACAATCACTAAGTAATAAGCTAAACACAGAGGGGACCACTTGTTCTAGCAGCCTGGGAGAGGGTGTGATGGTGGGGGATATAGGATGCAAGATGAGAATGGGGGTGGAGGGAGGACAAATTTGGTGATGGAAATTCCCCCTGATTCTACATTAATATGCACCTGAAATTTTACTGTGAAAGACATGTAAGCCAATATGGTCAAAAGAAAATAAAAGAAATGCAAATCAAAACAACAGTGAGGTACTATCTCGTGTCACAGAGACTGGCACATCTCACAAAGAACAAGAACAACCAGTGCAACCTATATTCATTGCAGCACTATTTACAATAGCGAAACTCTGGAATCAACCAAGATGCCCTTCAACAGATAAATAGCTAAAGAAACTGTGGTGCATATGCACAATGCTATATTATGCAGCCGTCAGGAGAGATTAAGTCATGAAATTTTCCTATACATGGATGTACATGGAATCTATTATGTTGAGTGAAATAAGCCAGAGGGAGAGAGATAGATGCAGAATAGTTTCACTCATCTCTGGGTTTTAAGAAAAATTAAAGACATTACTGTAATAAGGCTGGAATGGCAGGAAGGACCAGCTTACAATTTGAAGTTCACCACAAAGAGTGGTGAACACTGTTAGGGAAATAACTACACTAACAACTAGCATGACAATGTAAAAGAATGAGAACAGTAGAATGCCTGTCACGAATATGGGGGTGGGGGTGTGGGTATTAGTGGTGGGACTATTGCAGCGGGTGAAGGGGGGTATTCTGTTTATGATTAAAACTCAACTACAATCATGTTTGTAAACATGGTGCTTAAATATTTTATATATTAAAAAAAAAGAACAACCAGTGCAGATGTAGATGCATATACCCATATGGGATATACCCTAGGAATACATAAATGCACACACAAAAATGCCCACTGTACTCCAATGATTATTGCAGCATGATTTTCAACAGCCAGAATATGGAAGTAATCCAGGTACCCCAAAACAGATGAGTGGCTAAAGAAACTATAGTACATCTACATCATGGAATACTATGCAGCTATTAAAAAAAGAAAATCATGAAGTGTGCTTATACATAAATGGACATGCAGATTATTATGCTGAGTTTTGAAATGAGGAGATGGAGAGACAATGAGAAAGAGATGGAGAGACAAGGAATAATTTTACTTTTTTATGGGAGATAAAAAAAATAAATGTCAGTATGGTAATAATTTCCATAGACATCAGTGCTGAGGCTGGAGGACCAGGCCACACTAAGAAGCTTGCCGCATAGAAATCACTCCTGGCTTTGGGGATGCCAGGAATAAAACCCAGCTCCGTCCTGGGTCAGTCACGTGCAAGGCAAATTAAAATATGTGACTCCTGAAAAGCAAAGTGGAATAGCAATAAAAGGAAAGGTAAAGATTAAAATAAATTTTGTATAATATGTAACACTAAAAAAAAACGAGGATAGTAAAATGTAGATAGGTTTAAGGGATGTTATTGCTATTATTTCTTTTAATTAAAATAAAAAGGAAAAATTTGGAAAAAATGCAAAATTAATGTATCTATGGTTAGACATGAATATAGTTGGTACCAATTCTACATATTAGTTAACAAATTTAGTTACTGCTTAAGAAGTGGTTAAAAGTCACAATATAAATAACAGAACTGTTATGATAAATTTAAAATGTTTTATATTTCCTTAAATTCCAGTAATCATATTACCAAATGCATTACAGTTACCAAATCCATAACATAATAAGTGAAAGTCAAGTTTCACTTCTGGATCTAAATAATACTTTAAATGGTTATTGTTAATTCCAGCTGTTACTTTCTTAACAGAGCAATCTCCCTAATTCAAAAAAATGTCACATTTTAGTAACTTAGTTAACTGTATGTCATTAAGTTTTTGAATGGTTACATGAAACGTGATAGAAACTAACCTGCTATTGCATGAATTTAATACCCAATTTTATTTAGATATACAGTATAGATGTGTTGAGGATTAAATATAATATTTTGGCTTACATGAACTTAAGATATAATTATCTTATATACAGATGTACCTTAAGGTTATCATTCGGTAAACATTTTACTAATTTAAAATTTTGTTTTTGATAAAAATTAGCCTCTAGGTATTTAAAAATCTTTTTTTTAACTTATCTCCCTATTGAAGGAAGTTTACTAATTTTTTCGTTTTGTTTTGTTTTGTTTTAGAGACATACCCGGTGACGCTCAGGGGTTAATCCTGGTTATGTGCTCAGAAATCGCTCCTTGCTTGGGGGACCAAATGGGATGCCAGAAGATCGAACCGTGGTCTGTCCAGGCTAGCACGCATAAGGCAGGCGTCTTACAGCCTGTGCCACTGTCCCGGTTCCGCTTATTACTATTATTTTTACTATTTTACTTACCTAAATCAGGCTTTAGGTCAGTAGGCAAGCTTAACTTCCTTGACATCTTTGCTGAAAAATAAAATGCATTTTTAAAATTCTGAATAGTATCTTCTCATAGTATTAAAACTAATCTTCAAGATAGATGTGAATTTATTCATTACTAAATCTGGATGCTATAGAATGGAAAGAATGTTAAATGATATTATGGGTGGAAAGTAAATCTTGCTTTCAACTTAACATCTACTTACTTCACATAAACTTTGTGTGTTTGAAACTTTTCAAGAAAGCTTTTTGAGTTCTGTTAAATTACATTCTTAACTCACTGGAAAGAGATAGGCTTTTCTAAGAGAAGCAAGATAATTTCTGAGAAGGAAGGTATTACAGAAGAACAACAGAATTATAGATAAAAGTTTGACTAGGCCAGACAATAAAATCTTTCCAGTTACCCATTGTCCAAGCCACTTGCTATTTTTAAGTCAAATTCCAAAGTACAAAACAAAACCTATATCCACTGTCAAATTAAAGTACTTGGTTATATCAAAGTTATGTGGTTTAACATTTTTGACATGTTATCACCCATTTTCTGCATTTTAGTGGAAACAAAAGTATTATTTTATTATTATAATATTTACAAGAAAATCTGAAGAGCCGATGTTTTCATTTCTATTTAGAAATCTATGTAAATTTACTGAAATTCACTTTCCATCCTCAAAATCAGTCATTGCTTTAATTGAAGAAGTGATTTAAAGTTAGGAGTTTCTCAACTATAACTATTATGTTAGTGATAGTGCATGCTCAACAAGAGTGCTTCCTATATGAAAACACATTTACATGTTAATACATGAAGGTATATACTGTGTTACACTTTCGACTGTTAAAAGGTATTGAAAGCACAGACCAGACCCTGCTAATCCATAAGGGCGCCATGTAAACAAAGAGAAATCCAGTACAAAACTTCCACATCTAAAAAAATGACAAATCCAGCATTAGGAAATGGCATTAGACAAACTGGGAAGAAAGGGTATGGGAAGAGTGGGGGAATCAGGTCCTCACTTCTAAGTAGCAAGAATCAAATTACCATCCTAAAAAAAAAATCAATGAACCAAATGTGGGAATCAATCTTATCCCAATTTTATCACAACTTTCATCTCAGTTTAAAGATAAAAAGCAAAAATACATAACACTGGCAAATATGATTTATGGCTCATCATACATAACTGCATGCCTGCTACTTATTTCTTGCTGGATCCCCTTACTTTCAAAAAATACCACATATCCAAAGAATTATCCTATGAAATTCAGTTAACTACTTTAAAGAAGTATGAATGCATAGACAGATAGTATCAACACACCATGTATCTATAAGAATTAGAAAAACGATCTTGAATAGTTGAGACTTTGTAAGAATCAAATAATGTTGAACCAAATCTCTTTTTCTCTCTCTTTGGGGTCACACTAGCTGGTGCTCATATTACTCCCGGCTTTGTGCTCTGAGCAGGTTCTTTATTGCTGTGGTATTCCTCAGGACTGTGGATGCCTTTCTTGACCCCACTACCTGATATGCAGAAATAAATGCCTTCAGGACCACCATTTCTCAAACCTGAATGCGAGCACTTGTTACTTGATTCTGTACTCCTGAATTTGATCTGATACTACACAGGCACCCCAGGATGCCATTGCTTATGGATCACACTTTGTGGAAGAAATGCAACAGTGTTGTGAGGATTATATGCGAATAAACAAAACAAAGTCAATGAGTAAGAGAAGTAGAATGCTTGTCTCAAATACAGGCTGGGGGGAGAGAGATGGGGGACATTGGTGATGGGAATGCTGTACTGGTAAAAGAAAGTATTCTTTTTATAACTGAAACCCAACTGCAATCATGTTTGTAATCATGGTGCTTAAATAGAGATATTATTAAATAATGGAAGGCATCTCATGCTCATGTCTTAGAAGAATAAACATTATTAAAATGGTCAAATAAATTGAGGGAAAAAAGGTTGATAGTACCAGGAGCAAACAACAGCATGAACATTGAGTAGAAATAAAGAAAATGATCAGGCTTAAACACCGAACCCAAAGTCAATGACAACCGAATCAAGATAACCCAATCTACAACAAGCTATTCACAAAAGGGACCCGTTACACTAGCAGTTCAAGGAGTTAGGGGATGTATGTGATGCATGCTGGGAACAATGTGGAGGTGGAAATGATCCTAAATCACTGTCACTCTGTACCTTAAATATAAATGTGAAAGACTTGTAATTCACATTGGTCACAATAAAAATTATTAAAAAAAAAAAAAAGAATAAACAGGGGCCAGAGAGATAGCATGGATGTGAGGCGTTTGCCTTTCATGCAGAAAGAGGGTGGTTCAAATCCCAGCATCCCATATGGTCTCCTGAGCTTGCTAGAAGCGATTTCTGAGCGTGGAGCCAGGAGTAAGCCCTGAGCGCTGCCAGGTGTGACCGCCCCCACCCCCCAAGAAAGAATAAACAAAGCACTGAGTATAATATCTGACAAAGTACAGATTTTAAAAAGTGCTACAGCAAACAAAGTATCATTTTTCGTAACTATAAAAGCCATTAAGTTGAGTTATTGCTGAATTTGTACCCCATAATTTTTCTTTGAATTTCTACAGTAATGTTCCAAGTAACTGAAAAGGAAAACATTTAAAAGACTTTAAAGCATATTAAGTACAGAATAGAATGCACCACTTTAAGACCAACTTTTGTAAAAGTTCATTTCTAACATGAATATCAATAAATAGCAAAGTTTAGCAATGAAGAGAAATAATACAAGTTTATCCCTTATTAAGTATGGTAACTTATTAATCATAAATACATCCGACAAAGCTTTTTTATAATAATAATTATACATGCACATATTTCTGTTGAAAACATTCTCAAGGCTCCTCTCTATCACCCTTTCCCCATCCAGTTCTTGTTTCCTTAAAAACAAGGAAAATTAAAAAATTGAAATAAATTCACAAATCTTAAGTATTTCCTGGGTGGTCCTGTTTGTCCCCAGCATGGCAGGGTCCAAGCAGCACCACATCTTTGGACCCTAGCACAGAACCATTAAGGTGATAGGTCAGTCAATGCAAGAGAGACTCAGAGGTCTTTTCCCCCCACGCCACACAAAAATCACAAGCATGAAATTTCTTTTTGAATTATGGCATAAGTGTAATATTTAATTTCCCCATAAGAAATCTAAAAATTTTCATGACTTCTAAAATATTTTTAAGAAAATAAGTTCATTCTTTACATAAACTTTACCTAATACTGTCTTACTGATTTGGGGGGCACAATTGGCTCTGCTAAGGGCTGACTCCTGGCTCTGTGCTCAGGGGTCACTCTTGGGATTTGGAGCACTGCAAGGGATTGAACCTGGGCTGACTGCAAGCAAGGCAAGCACTCTGCCTGCTATATTATTGATCCAGGTCTTGCCTACCTAGCACACTAAAAAACTGAGTATGACTAAACAGTTCTAAATATTTTTTACTTTGTCTAATTTCAATATTTAATTAAAATTTAACACTGAGAGGTTAAAGTTACCTACAATAATAACTGGATATATTATGTAATTATAAATGTCATATAAATGTCACAAAATAATTAACGAAGTCGATTATTTCTTCATGAGCCACTTTCCTCTTGACCTGTAATCCAATCAACTCAGTGTTCAATAAAACAATACTGGGGTCAGAGTGATAGCACAGTAGGACATTTGCCTTGCACACAACTGATCCAAGACTGATGGTGGTTTGAATCTTAGCATCCACTATGGTCCCCCATGCCTGCCAGGAACCATCTCTGAGTACAGAGGTAGGAGTAACTCCTGAGTGCTGCCACTGGGTGTGACCCAACCCCCCACAAACAAACAAAAAATAACCCGTAAGCACACTTCTCTGACATATGGATACCAAGCAATCTTAAATATACAGAACTCAAAATGACAAAGGTGGTTGACCTTTTTTAATTTGTGTTTGCTTATTATACCTAAGTTTAAAAAGAGAGATAAAAATAAGAGTTTGGATGCATAGAAAGTTTTGTTACATGAAGAGATGATTGCTTATTGGATCAGAAATTTGCTCCCAAACAGATATTTTCAGATATCCAAGAGCTCCTTGTCCATTGAAGGAAGCAAGAAAGTTGAACAAGCACTACTAACAGATTAGCACAAGGTACTGATTGCACATGATTTCTACCTATTTCATTTTTTTTAACAATTATCAAATTGATATGAAGACAATAAAGGCAAGTTATATTTTTGCAAAATAAAATGTACATTTGTTGTTAACAGTTATTTTATATAGTAATGCACTAATCTTGAATGATTACTCATTGAGCTTTGATAGAACATGGATGGATTTAACTCAAACCCTCAGCAAGATACATAACTTTATCATCATCACCATCCCTGAAAGAGCAGACTTACTCCTTCCCAATCAAGCCTTGCCTTCATTACCAGAACAATTTACCACTGTTCTGAACTTTGGCCATCATCAATGTTTTTTCTATGCTAAAATTCAGAAAATATAAAATGATGATATAAGTGCTCCTGCAGGGCACATTTTATTTTTTTGCTCAGGATGATTTTAATTTTTCCCTAATTTATATACTAAAATTTTATAATTCCATAACTATTCTTTTTTCATTGTACATAATAAGAATTAATTTTTGGACCACACTAAGTGGTACTCAGAACTTTTCCAACTTCAACTGTAAGAGTTTGGCCTGTATAGATGAACACTTAGTGTTTTCCAATTTTCCTAAACATACAAACATACACATAAATATACGCATACATTTTAGATTATATCCTCAGAAGAGAGTTCCATAGCAAGATATCATTGCCAGTACATTGTGTGTGTGTGTGTGTGTGTGTCTGTGTGTGTGTGTGTGTGTGTGGTTTTGGGCCCACTCAGCAATGTTCAGTGGTTACTTCTGATTCTATATGCTGAAATTACTCCTGGCAGTGCTTGTGGGGAGCACATGGGATGCCAAAGATCAAACCCAGGTCAACTGTATGCAAGGCAGATACCTTCCCTGCTATACAATTACTCCAAACCCTATATATATATATATACATATATACATATATATATATCTTCTAAGCTTTATATATATATATATAAAGCTTAGAAGATAGAAGAACCACCTTATTATATAAACACTTTTTGTTGAAAACAAAATACACCCATGAAAAACTTTTTATATATTAAAGTTCTAGCTTACATTCACATCCCTTCGAAGTTCAAGTTATTCTATATACTTCCTATATTAACTGTAACTGAGTGATTAGAAGCCAGATTACCTTTTACTGTAATTTGCTCATGGGGAGGGAGAAAGAAAACTAACAGGAAAGCAAGAAGGGAAGAGAATTTAAATCTTGGTATTTATCTATTCCCAAATTTTCAAAGTCCTCCTGCTGCCTCTATTCAGTAATACTAAACTAGTCCAATAAATTTATCATTAGTCACTGAAACTTTAGTATTCAAATTTTTATTTTACTCATTGTAAAGTCTTGATATTACCTGATATTCCTCATCTGTTCACTAATGACCTCTTCCCACCTGTGATTACAGCAACTGCTTTAAAATTCTTGTCTAACGTCAATGCCTACATCATTTTGAAGTTTACACTAGTTAAATATTATAGGCTATAATTTTCATTTCCTACTTCTGATTTGTTCCACACACTTTACGAAACTTCTGATCAAATTTCTGGTAACTACTACTCATAATAGTAATGGTTATCTTGATAAGATCCCATCAACCTTTATAGGAGACAAAATTTACTGTGCATTCACCTAACTTTTCCTTTCCCTCAAGGATGACAGACCTGAACTACATGTGTTACTCTATTAGCTAGAAAAAAAGTATCTCAAACATACATTTGACCAGTTTGATGTTGGTATTGTTTATACATACATACATTTTATATGTGTGTGTGTGTGTGTGTTAATTTGGAGGGAACACACCCAACAGTACTGAGTGGCTACTCCTGACTCTGCACTAAGGATTTACTCCTAGTGGTGTACAGGGAACTATATGGGATACAAGAATCAAACCTGGGTCAACCATGTGCAAATCAAACACAATACCCACTTTGGATTGTCAGGCTGGCCCCATTTGATTTATATTTTTATTATAGTTTAGGTCAGTGGTCCTCAAACTATGGCCCGCGGGCCACATACTGTATTTGTTCCCATTTTGTTTCTTCACTTCAAAATAAGATATATGCAGTGTGCATAGGAATTTGTTCGTAGTTTTTGTTTTTACTATAGTCCGGCCTCCAATGATCTGAGGGACAGTGAACTGGCCCCCTGTTTAAAAAGTTTGAGGAACCCTGGTTTAGGCAATACAATTAGTATTGCCATTTATCATTTTGATATACAAAATCACAGCATTTCACTACTACTGAGGTGTCCATGACCATCCATCACCACCCTATTTCCTGTGTAGTCTATTCTTCTTCTTCCCTTCCTCCACTACTGGGAAATCTCAGTTTTATAATATAAAGTAAAATCATCATTTCAGACTTGCGACTCTCTTATTCTTCTCTATATACCACAATCATGACTAAGATCATTCAGCGTTTGTGCTCTCTGACTTACTTCACTTGACATACCTCAGTTCCGTCTAAGTTCCAGTGAACTTCAAGATTTAAGCTTTTTTAAAGTACAATATGAGAGTGTGTGTGTGTATCTATATCTCAACTTCTTTACCAATTCTCTATCATTGGACATTCAGAATGATTTAGTATCCTACTATAGTAAAAACTGAAGTGAATATTTATCTAAAAGATAAATATTTTAGAGTCTTTTGGGGTCGATAAATGCCAAGAAATAAAATCACTGAGCTGTCTTGCAATTTTGGGGGGGAGTGTTAAAATTTTATGTCCAAAGTCTAACGCTGAAATTGGGCATACATTTGAATCTTTGTACATCTGGAAATACACTTATTTTTTATGTCTGTTTACCAGATACCACAAAAGGTAGCTCCACCTCTGGAAAACTCTTTAGTCAAGTCTCCTGGATTCTACATAACATTGTGATAAAACTTCCTAATGAAGCAGCTATGTACTGGGTCCATTAAACTTCTGCTGCTCTTAATTTTACTTCTCAGGAAAAACAGGTGGACTCATCCATCTAATTATCTTGTTAGGTAATTTTATGACATTATAAAGAAACTTTTTATCATACTCTGAAGTTATTCAATTTCCATTTAGGCTTTCAAATCAAAGATAATCTATTTAAATAAATTCTCAAAAGAAAAATTACTTTTTTTTTTTTTGGTGCATCTTTCACCCTTGCCTCTTGCACTTAAGATTCTCTTTGTGTCAAACTCCATCATTTCTCAATGGTGAGTATAAACTTGTTCTATGCTTTTATCCACAGAAGAAACAACTGTAATATCAAAATAGATATCACACAGTGAAATGACATTTCAAATGTCTTAAATATTTGAAATACTCTGAGAGATATGTTCCAGCAAACTTTTATCCTGAGTCTGTTCATTCTTCTCATAATTCAGAATGGGGATTTCAAATAGATTGCATAAAGCAGTAAAGAGCTAATTTTAGCTTGAAGGTAATGAAGTAGATCTAGGTGACTACAGCGATCTTGCCTGCAAAGGCATCTTCAATGCTTAGGAGAGAAGTATATTGTTTAAAAGAAACAAATCTCAGGGAAAGAAGATACGTGGACCTTTATACCATCTGACAGTGTTAAAATAACTGAAGCTTTCCAAATGCTTATTCAAAATGGAGAGTGCTTTGCAATTATGAAAATTGCTATAGCTTCTTCAATATTAAACAGCTGTGCATTTATTAGAGGGGGATCCCATGAAGTGCTAGCGGGGATCCTGGACCCCAGTGATAATTCTTCGTGAACTGGTTAGACAGTTCAATGCAAGGGCCTGTGGATACAGAGATGCTCATGCTTGCAGAGATGGGAACTACCCAGACCACCCAGATGGTGCCCAGGAGCCTCCAAGGGCACACCCTGTGGTGCTTGGGACCCATTGTTGCCAGGGATAAACTTGGGCTGGGAAAACACCAAACTACTATAATACTTCCCAGCCCCAACACTTTACATTTTTTTAAAAAATAAACTTTTTTCTGTCCTACTCTGTTATACTTAATTTTCTAAGTAAAACTTCCTAAGGCAATGAAAACACAGAACCATAACTTATGACTTTTAGAATATGATTTTTATGGAAAACATATTTATAAAAAATATTTGTTACAAATAAGTAAAAAAGATCTTTGTTTTTACTGAGTCATTATTTCCACCCCTTTTCTCACAACTTGCAGTTATGTATCATCCCTTTTTGCAAGATAAATGTAGAAATATATGCACATTAAGATAATAAATAGGGGCCGGGCGGTGGCGCTGGAGGTAAGGTGCCTGCGCTAACCTAGGACGGACCGAGGTTCGATCCCCCGGTTCCCCATATGGTCCCCAGTGCCTGCCAGGAGTGACTTCTGAGCAAATAGCCAGGAGTAACCCCTGAGCATCACCAGGTGTGGCCCCCCCGAAAAAAAGATAATAAATAAACAGTGAAAAATAAAAATACTAAAAGTCATCTTTTAGGATATGTCCAAGTGAGAATGTGGGATCAGTTTAATACCCTTTAGAGACAAAAATTAATATCTATCTCTCATGCTCAAACGTAAGTTCCACAGATTTAGAAGTAGAATATATATTATAAAATACATCAAAGATACAATGTCTCTATAATATGTGTTTTATATAGCAAAGAATAAATGAACAAAATATTTATTCCTGTACAATAAGCTAAATTTCTAAAATAAATTTAAAAAAGAGAAAGGACAAATTAAGACTAAATGTACGTAATCTTCAAAGAGAGAGTAATAAATGGTAAAGATTGAACTATAATAAGTTTTTATCTTCTCGAAGATAAGAGCTTTCATCTTTTATATTTTTCATATTTCAACTTCTCTAAATCTTCTTTCCCTAAAATGTTAACATCTGTCATCATAATTCAATTTTGCAAATTCTTAAAAGCATTTCCTATGGTACAAAAGATGTTACATAAACTCAAACAGGAACTGTTAGACTTATTCAATCGAACAAGTCCTAAAGTCCTAAGTCCTATTATTCAGAAAACAACTTATTTGAAGATAAGCTTTCCATTAGGTGATTAAATTATTAAGGATGTTAAGGTGGGTTAAACCAAATCAAAGTACTAAAGAGATAAATAGTACAGTGATGAGTAGGATGCTTGCCTTTAAAGACACCTGTGTCAATCCCTAGATTGTTTCCTGAACACTTTAAGGAAAATTCCTAAGTGAAGAGCCAGGAGTAACCCCTGAGCAAATAACACACACACACACACACACACACACACACACACACACAGACTCCAATACATGAATAAGTAAACTCAACTTACCTAAAGAGAAGGAAGGACATACAGAGGTACAGAGACAATGGAGCATACATGCATTTAAAAAAAATCAGGAGAGGGCACATTGAGAAGGTAACCAAGTCCTAAATCCAGGCTTCTAGTCTACACAATTATTCTAGAGAAAATAAATTTTCTGTATAAACCATCCAGTCTAAAATATTCTATTATATATGGTGGATTGACAGTACAGTGGGAAGGATACTAGCCCTGACAAGTCAGGGGTATGTCCTCAGCACTGCCAAATGTGACATTACTTCCTCCAATTAGAAATACTCTGATATAGTAGGCTTACCAAATACATACAATAAAAATTAAAGCAAAAATTGATACATTTTGTTTTGTTCTAAAAACAACTGTCAAAGAAATTTCAGTAATGTAACCTTAACTTGAACTAATGTCTTTATACTAGGAAACAAACAGCAAGTTATTTCTAAAAAGAACACTATAAATCCTTCAAATGTAAAAATGATTTGATGAATGAATAAAAGATGTTGTGATACAAAAACAGACTGCTGAGCAGACTTTATTATGAAATTTAATGGAAATACATTCAGAAATAGAATTAAAAACTAATATACAACATTTTATTTTCTTCAGATTTGTGTCACCCTGAAAAAGAAAGAGAATTTATTAGAGAATCTCAGCCTTTCATAATGGTTTAAAATACTAGACTACAATTTAGTTCTTGACCCATTAAAATTTCAAAGCAGAAAATAAGAAAATTACCTTAAAAACGGTGTGACTGCATACGGGACTCAACTTTTCTTTTGGATAAGCTTCTTTCAACAGCCACATTGCAAATTAAATAAAAAATGAGAGGCTCCACCCATGTTATCGTAGAATGTTGAGGGATATAAACCAGAAGTCTCAATACAATGTGGAGTTTGAAAACAGAATTAGAAATACCTAATTCAAATTTCTACTTAAATTAATATACATACCTTTCCATACATATTAGGTTCAAATCCAAATAAGACCGTGAGAATTTATTTTTCACCTTATAAGTGAACTGTGAATATATTACAAAGAAAAGATACCACATAACATAAGAACAGAATGTTTTACAGATATAAAGCACAGAATTTGGTCCTGGTTAGGTCAATACCATGAACCATTACTTAGGCAATACAACTTAATTTCCCTTAGGCTCAGTTTCTCCATTTGAAAAGTTAGAGGGTTTGAGATGTCTTAAAATTGTATGATTTAATGCACTGCTGACTTAAAACATAACGACAGAAGAGCCTGAAGCTATACTAGATGACAAACTTAAAAAAAGAAAAAAAATTAAGGACTCATGTGAGAACTAATGTGACTCACACATCAGAGAACTAAAGAACAGTTCTTGGATGAAAGAAGAAATCATTCTAATTGAAATTCAATTCAGAAGTTACTTTGCCATTTGTTATAAAAAGAAAATCATTAAGTTAACTGTGAAATCAAAAGCTGATAAATATCCTGTATTTTAAAATGTCATACAAAATATCTAATATAGTGCCTAGATCTTAGGAGAGACCCATTATACTGAGCTCATATTGTATGTTTTGGAACAGCACTAATTAATTCATCATACTTTTGAATGTTTTGTACTTAAACTTCCAATATCTCTCTCATAGGTCCCTGTAATCCATTTGGTAATTATTGCCTTTTCCATAGAAATTAGTGATTAAATTGGAGCTATATGAAGCTGTAGACTATTTTGTCCAGTTAGGAATCTTAGTTTCAGCATGATGCAGAATAAAATAATTTTCAGGATAGATGGGCCATATATTTCAAAATCTATCAAACAAATGCTATAACAAGGATCAGGATTCTTGTAGAGATCAGAAAAATTTCACTAATGCTTGGTTGATAAAAGATATATGTACTAGGATGACTATAATGCCAAATAAAAATAACAAAAAGCTTTACCAGAATCTTATAAACAGATAAAAACCTATATAATATTATTTTTGAAAGAAATTATAAATGATGCTAATGTTAAAGTTACTGCTATTTCAAATAGGGTATTTCTTTTTTTTTTTATTTTTTTTTTATTTTTTGGTTTTTGGGCCACACCCAGTGACTCTCAGGGGTTACTCCTGGCTATGCGCTCAGAAGTTGCTCCTGGCAGGCACGGGGGACCATATGGGAACCGGGGGATAGAACCGTGGTCCGGTCCGTCCTAAGGCAGGCACCTTACCTCCAGCGCCACCGCCCGGCTCAAATAGGGTATTTCAAATAGAATATTGAGAAACTGTAATCAGATCACCAGAATATAAATTCTAGCTCTGTCATTTGCTTGCTGTAGAATGAAAAGGTATGACATACTCAGTTTCCTCATCTGTAAATCAGGGGTTAATAATAACTGGCTCACAAAAATTAGTTAAATGCATTAAATAATAAAAATAAATTTATAAAGGGCAAGCACATTGCCAAGAATATTGCAACTGCTAACTACCTTTTAAAAATGTTTCTTTCTCAGCTCTCTTAGTTATAGAGTTGAACAATTAAAGAAAGAGGGTGGGAACTGATTTTTCAGGCTTGGGTGTAGGCTTATCTGTTAAAATAGGATCGATAAATTGCATGTTTAACCCTGTCCTAATACAACATTAATCTCAAAGAATTAGGGAGAATTTAGGAATAGTTTCAGAGGCAAGTCGCCTTCTGTCAGCTTTATTAAGTTACTTTACAGAGTTAATGCTTTATGCTTTTTTTTTTTTAGGCACACCTGGTGATACTCAGGAGTTACTCCTGGCTATGCACTCAGAAATCACTCCTGGCTTGGGGGACCATATGAGATAGTAGGGGATTGAATCGCGATCCATCCTAGGCTAGCGGGCACAAGACAGTCAGTCGCCTTACGGTTTACGCCACTGTTCCGGGCCCCCCCCACTTTTTTTTTTTTTTACATTTTTAAGAATAGCTGAGGTAATGTAGTGATAATATTGTTAACAGTTGTGATGTACACAGTCACTGTGTCTACTACTATCCTTACTCCAAGCCCCACCCATTAATTCCCTGCCATACCTTTGTCCCAATACTTGATAACCTCAATTTTGTAATTCAAAGTCAGGGGTT